>JAVJIF010027939.1:0-13878 GCA_038442645.1 Agave tequilana | reverse complement strand
AAAGGGACTTATAACTTGGCTAGGACAAATTATGCTCAGTTAATCCCCAATCACGCTGCATATAGATAGAAAAATGGTAGAGAGCCTTGGATTTTTAATGTGACGTAGTGCAGAGCTGCGTCGGAATGATGATTTTAGAACCGCAAAAAAGGAGGATTATTCAGAGCGGGCTCAATGGACAGCAGAGATGGAATAGCTGTTGGACTTGCAACCAATGGAGTCCAAGGCACCCAAAGAAATGAGATTCTTCTAAAGTTCCGGAAAGACACCGACCGAAAGTACCTCTTAATCGAGTCAAAGACATTGGGACTCCACGAGATACCAAAGAGTTCAGGAATCGGTTCGCCCCAAAAAGCTGACGTTGGCTTGACGAGCGCAGATGAGGAAGCGGGAGCAATAAAACCATCTTAAATAAAACTTGTCCTTCATGATTCATATACTCTCTTCACATAACAGGATCCTATTAAAATTTCCCTTTTCAGTTCACAGAATCTTCATATAATCCATCAGGTCAGCATGAAGACCGAGCCCCAAATCATTACCCAGTCTCAATCAAGACATCCTCAATATCTTATTGTGACCTTTAACTCATAGTGAATCTTATAGCAAAGTGGAAATAGAGAAAATAATATACAGTTCACACAAAAGTACCAGATCAGAACAGCAGCTTGATCAGCACTACCGCCAAAGTTGGTGATATCAATAGAATATAGAGGTTGGCTGCGGACCAAGCTGTCACAATGATCATCAGGAACCTGATTTTTGCACATCTAATCAGTAGAGAAGTGAATGAAGGTTGCATTGACAAACAAAGATCGTGGAATCAAATGTCCATCAGTCAACATTCTTTAAAGATTTGACTATAAAGTATTGGAGTTATTTGTTTGCCTCCATCAGAGAATCACTGACTGCAAAATCCACCTTTGGATGACACCGGAACATCTTGGGATGTAAATGAAGTCGGAATATTCAAACCGAAATAGTCTCTATCTGCTTGGATATGGTTACAATTATCAATTTTCATAGACCGACTGAACTCAAAAATGAGTCAGATAATGAATCATCAAGATTCAGGCTCAGAAATCCAATCATTCAGGCACATGTGTTCAGTACCCATACTATACAAGTATACTCGTATCCCATTTATCAAATCCAAAAATCTATAACTGATATCCAACCCTTTTTTACGAGTTCATGAGAATCTATCCCTCGAATCTTTCAAGTGTAAGTCTTATCACCCCTCCTCTTACCAAAATTGCAACAACTAGTCTCCATAATTACAAAATATTTGCTATTGCCTCATTGATTCATGTTTCATATCCATTTATACCGAGTGTCGTTCATCAAACTGTATATTTCTACCAAACGCGGGCAGTAGATTTATTTTAAAAAAACAATCTGCATCTAAATTCATGTCTCCATTAATTTACAAACCTTCCCTATTGCCCATTGATTTTTGTTCAAATCCATTTATATTGGATGTCGTTCATCAAAGTGTTATATGTTCTAGCAAATGCGATAGTAAATTTATTTTCAAAAAAAAAAACATCATCTGAATTCATGTCTGATGAACAACATCAGATACAGGTACGTTGAGACCTATTTCCGATTGTTTAAATCCCTAACCGCATCTGTATGCAGATTGCGTATCTCGTGACCCTCATGACCAGGAACCAGGATGGGAAACATGTTTTTTTTCTTTTTCTTTTTTGTGTGTGAGGGTTTATTTTATTTATTTATTTTATTTATTTATTTTGGGGGGGGGGGGGGGGGGGGGGGTGGATAGAGAAACTAAGGGGGCAAAAAACTATTGTACAAGACTGCATCATCCGGTGCTACAGAGACTTCCATATTGAAAACAATGTGTTTCCTTTTCATGAGAACCCATTATAATAATTATGATATTCAGGGAAAATATTCCACCTCACGCTAACAATGAATGTGAGTGTTGTTATTTGTATTTGGCAGTAGGTATGTGATAGTTAGCGGGCAGGCCATTTAACAAAATGGAGGGGCCATTTTAGTAAATAAGAGCTTACATTTATGCTCACTAGGGGCAAAACTTTAGTTTTTTTTTTTTTTTGGGTGATGCTGGTGATGCTGATGTGACAACATATCATGACTATTTGTTTCTTTTATTGTGATAGAAATTCAGGTTTCTCATTAATGAGATCTTGGGCATACAATCTTGAGACATGACCCATGATCTCACGAAGATGTGCATTCAGCAAAGTGAAAGACAATATATTTTTGTAAGCTAATAAAAAATTTTAGTCAGTTTTCTTTTTATTATATGTCATAGAATCCACGTTCGTCTTTGAGATTGGGAATACAATGTTGGAATATGAGACATTATCTCAAGAAGATATGGATTCAGCACAATGAAAGACGAGATAGGTTTTTGGTTCTATCTAATAATAGTTCCATAGTCGGACTCTTTCCCAAAAAAGAGCTACACAAAAGCTAATTCTAAAACTGACTTACTGAAAAGTTTTGTCTTGAGAAGATTCTTTTTACGAGAAGAGTTCTAGAACGACTATAAAATTTTTACTAGGTAAAAACCAAAAACCTTCTATTGTCTTTAACTTTGCTGAATGTGTTTCTTAAGATCATGTTTTCATGTCCAGCATTGTATTCCAAGATCTCATAAAGAAAAATGTGAATTTCTATCAGAATAAACCAGACACATGTTTTCAATACAATTAGACCATAATAGAACTATAGAAGTCAACTCATGATTTTTTTAACTTAATTGGTTGGTTAAATTCATTAATATTTTTGTTGGTCTTTATTACTGTCTAAGAAACTTTTGCATCCTAAATCATATTGGGGAACATGAACATAGGGTTCCCACCTTAATAGATGTTTTTAAGGATAAAATGATTTGGGCGCTAAATTACTCCCAACCTTAAGGGGGAAAAAGTAGAGACCCTCGATTGGAGAAGTATGCCTTCCCAATATGTCTTCAACAAATTTGACCTTTATTTCTTGAGGTCCCAACTTCTAGATGACAAATGACGAAGTTAATTCTCGATGTTCTCCTCTTTGACTTTCCTTTATGAGGGAGAGGAACTGAGATCTAAGCATATAAATTATTCCTACAAGGTTTACGCATGACATTGAGAAAGTAATTCCCGCGATAAATCACTTTCCAACCTTCAGGGAACAAAACATGAAAAGCCTTAACCCCTATCCAACATAGCCTTTTCATTACAATCATCACCAACAAACTTGATTTCATCCCTTGAGGTCATAGCTTCAAAATTGACAAACAGTGAAGTTAACCATCAACACCTTTTCCTTTTGATTTTCTCCGTAAGGGGGAGGATGTGAGATGTCATGGTCAAGTTCTCGGTCTAGATAGTTTAGATATATATAGCAATGAATTAAAAACAAGCAAGCAATAAGGCATAAATCTTCTTGTTCTTCTCAAGAATGTAATTGAATATTTTATTTTATGGCTTCCATTAGGGAGATTGAAGAAGGATTAGCCAAACATAGTCTTCAATTTGACAACTTTTAGAGCTCTTGAAATAGGAAAATAGCATGGTATGAGGTATCGGTCGTCGGCCAAGTCAGAATCAGCAAGGTAAATCGATTTTAGTGTAGTCGGTTAGGAATCGGATGGAGAATTTGAGAATCGGTCGGTATCGACCGATTTCGATGGATAAGTAGATTCTTGCCGAGACCGCCATTTAAATTAATTGGCAAAAAAAACCAGGGGGTGAAATAATTGTACAATGAATTCCATTAATTAGAAAAAAGAAATGATTTATGTCAAATATTGCTTTAACGGTGTAGATCGAGCCTCTCTTGGGCTTGTGCGAGATCGAAGAAGAGATCAGGTGATATTGACGCTGAGATCGAAGAGGAGAAAGTCGTCAACGGGTAGATCTTTGGGGCAGAGATTAAGGAGGGAAAGAAGAGGGTGTTTGTCATCACACGCGAAGGATGAGAGTCGTGTCGTTGCACTCGAGAAGGGGAGCGTGCATTTTTTTTTTATCAAGACGAGAAGAGGTTGTGGTTCGATCACGAGAAGAAAAAGCGGTCTGGAAGAGAGAGGAGCAAGGAAAGAGATCGAGACTACAACAGTGGATCTACTTAAAAGGTTAGTCTAAATACTTTTTTTTTTAGTTTTACTTGGTTAAAGACCATGTAAGTTGGCTCAAGGCCAATTTGGGCTAAAGTGCGATATTAAGTTATAATAATTAACTGATTAGCAAAAGTTAAAATAATTAATATATTTCTTTAATTAATTATTTATATAGGAGTTAGACTAATTTTAGAAAATTTTACAAAAACTTTGGAATTAACTAGAAAAGGTTGCTATTAATATATTTAGAAAAAGTTTGACTATAAAATGGTGTTATAATATAATTTGTTATAATATAGTTAGTTTGTTAGATTAATTATATTACATGTTTGTAGATTAATTCTACAAAATTTGTTAAAAAAAATAAAATAATTATACAAAATGGTTGCCATGTGAGTCAAATTATACAAAAAGATTATTATTCCATATCGTAATGTTTCTCCAAATATGAGTCAAATTCCATCAATTATTCTCAAAAAATATGTCAAATGCTTCTAATTATCAATAGTTTTTTTTGAACATTTTATTAATTAAAAAAAATTAACCGATTCTGATATTACTGATGAAATGGCCGATACGGCCAATATAGCCGATTCTGATACCACAAAATGTCGATCGTACCGATTCCGAAATTTTGAACCATGAAAAATAGCTTCCACAATGTATAGAGCTTTATTGAAATAGAAGAGTTGAAAGAAATAAAAAAAATCAAAAAATCTACTCCTGGCTATTGCACTTGTGTTAAGAAGCAAAATATAATGTCTTGTTCTAGTGGTGAAGCAGATTGTAAAGCTATGGACAACTTGTGAAATAATGTGGCTGAAATCTATGCTGTAGGAACTTGGATTTAGAGTGGATAGTCTCGTGTCTATGTACTGTGACAACCATGCTGCTATTTACATAACTAACAATCCTATCTTTCATGAAAGGACCAAGCACATGGGCTATTTTGTTCGTGATGCAGTCTCTCGGAAGCCGATTTCTACTTTTGTTCACTGCGTCTTCTGAGAAGCTCACATGCATCTTTATAAAATCTGCTCTTCCTAAAGATTTTTCGTACTTATGTAACAAGGTGGGAATGATCGATACCTATACTTCAGCTTGAGGGGGAGTGTTAAACTCTTAGATTAGTTAGTTTTCTATTAGGAGTCTTTGTTTATAGTCTTTATTTTGTTAGGAGTTTCTTTATTGTTCGGAGTCATACTCATTATGAGTTAAATTTGTAATTGCCTATAAATAATAAGTGGTAAGGAAAGATCATCAATACTCTCAAATTTCTCTAAAAGTCTCATACATCCTTTCTTTTTTTTGCCTCTTCTCTTCAATTTTTCCCCTTTAATATCATTGAAGTGGGTAATTCCCGGGGGAGTTATCTAAGCACCAAATTGTAGATTTTAATGAATGAATTTAAGAGATCAAACTAGAGCAAACACATAAAGTTACATGAAAACCCGGAAGGAAAAAAACCACGGAGCAAGAGAGGGTTCCACTATAATTCAGAGAAGATTACAATGGTGATTGCTTAATCTCGTGTGTTAGGGTTCTGGGGTTGATTAATCATCCCCCTCTCATTGGAGGGGGTGTCATATTTATACAAGTGGATGTCTTTGGATAGGATTACAGAGTTCACTTGTAACTGAACATCTATCTAATCTTAACTGTTTATCTTGGAGGTGGATGAAGCCAAACATACTGATTTGAATTGGTAGAGCACGTATTTGTCTTTATCCGATAGCCTCCATCCAGCTGCCCATGTGATTGATCCGTTCCCGAGCAATAACCGCCGGGTTCAAATGAAATTTGGCCTACAAATAGGGGTACTTGTAACCGACTCTATCTATATCCCATAACCGCTTGAACTGCTCGGAGTTCGGATGAGATTAAACTCTTCTCTGAAGATTCTGGAAACGGACATGTGTCGCGTGATTGCTCAAGGGTTGGATGAACGCGTGTCGTGATCTCGAGGAAGTCAGAAATCGACCACTATAGAAGCCCCCTCTACTTCCCTCTCTTCAGCAGGAGGTCGGGAACACGCCCTCGTAGGTGCCCTCGGAGACTCTGAGAGAAAAAGAGGGGAACAGACCCCTTAAGCCTAGGCTCAAGATGCTGGTATCGCTTCAGCTTTTGGCCGTTTGCGGGGTGCCTCTATAGGCTGGCAGAGTCTTAAATGCACGTCTCATCCGTTATTGCGTCTGTCAGGTAACCGTCACTTTTAGAAGCGACACAACGCTCGAGGTTGGTGCAGCAAATCAAGCGCGACAGTTCGGATCTGACCCGTGATGACACGTGTAGGCTTCTGATCAAGCGAAAGGGGAAGAGATTTTGAGAGTTTAAAAGCGTCTCTCAAAACCTAGGGATTATCGCCAAATTTCTGAATCTTCAACCTCTCATCTTAGTCGATGTGATCTTCCTGTCTCCAAGTCTTCATCACTCGATCTTCTTCTTCAGAGATGACGAAATGGGGCAAATCTGGCGCTGTCAGTGGCACGGGCGAGGGCAAGGCTGTGGCAGAGGAGAAAGGGAAGAGGTCCTGATTTTGAACCAGGGTCTGCATGGATTTCAAACCAAAGACCACTAAGCTCCACAATCAGGTGAAGGTTGATGAGTACCTAACAAAGAATGGTGTTCACCTCTCCCCTGGGATCGAGTTGAGTTTTGCCCTCAGGGCACAAATTTTGCTTTATCTCCGCTCAATGGCGGCGTCTATATGCACCCCCAGATTCTGGCGTTGGGGTTAAGTTGTCGCTGACAAAGTTTGTCCGTAGCGTTCTGAACCACTTCAAAATTGCCCCTCCCAACTATCGGGGTTGCCTGGTGCACCGTGCAGTGTTTAAATATCGGATATCGGCGATATATCGGTCGGCAAAATTATATACCGGATACAAGATACCAGGTGATATATCACGATATTGTACTAAATACCAGTTGATATATCAATAGTCAATACATATAAGACATTATTAAAAGAAATAAGTTATTATTCAAACATCACATAAAAACATTATTGAAATACCACAATGAACATAGAATAAAATAAAACGATCACAAGCAAAAAAAAAATAATAATTATTCAAATAAGTAACTATATCGGCCGATATACCGGATATTTCATCTCGGATATCGGTCGATATATCGGCCACGTGGCGATATATCGGCCCACATCGGTCCAAAAAGATATCCGGTAAATTTTTACAGTTATCGTATAGTTTTGAATAAAATACTGATATCTCGGCCGATATACCGGTATATCGACCGAGATTTAAAACAATGGCACCGTGCTGGGATTCAAGGCTCTTTGTGCTATGAGCGCCCCAGATGTATGTCAGCGCGAGGTCTTCTGCGCCGCCTACGCGCTGAGAAAGACCAATAAGCACGTCCGCTTCTTCATGCCCCAGAGCGAGCGCAAGAAGCTCATTGTGAATATGGTGGACAGCGACAATGGTATGCGCGATACCGTGGTCCGATTGTCTAGCCCTTGGGAGGCCGAGTCAGGGGAGGAGTACGGAGCTATCCTGACTACCTGGAACTTGAGCCTTGCTCAGGGAGAAGTGACACTCTCCGCTGACATTGAAACGAAGTTGCAGATGCTGATAGCTATAAATTATGACCACCGGAACTGGAGTTGGCTGCTGGACCAAAACAGATCTTTCATACCCCCAGTTATCCCGAGAGTACCAGCTCCGAGTAAAGGCCAATCAGCTATCGAGTCTGGGAGGCCAAGGCGCTCGAGGCGCGTGTTGCTGTTAAGAGGAAGAAGGCCTCAGCGCAATCCTCACAATCTCAGGCTCCCGAAGAGGTAGGTTCTGAATACTATTGGACTTTTCTCCATGTGCGACTATTTAATACTTGTTTCTCGCAGAAGAGGAGCAAGATCGGTTTTGATGAATCTAACAAGGAAGGAACGCAAGATCTATTGACAATTGCGGCCGCTTGCCCCATTACAAATGTTGAGCGGTCCATATCGCAGAGGACGCTCGGGTCGAGCCCTCCGACCCTATTGGCTCTGGAGCTAGAGGGCCTCCTCGGCCGCTGAGGATCCCGAGGAGGGTATGGAAACGCTTTCTGAGCCGGTGAACAGGGAGATAGAGGTCCCAGAGGAGAACGCCCCGCTACTGATGTGCTCCCCAAGGAGGATGCTGTGACAGTGGTGTCTCCATCTACCCGGTCGTTTCTGGAGCTGAGCCATCACCTAAGCTCGAGGGGCGAGAGCTACTGAAGCTCCGTTGTTAGAGGACTACGCGAGGGTCCATGACCCTGTTGGTCCTTCGAGGACTGCAACTCAGTCTCCAATATAGACCCACGAGTGGCCCACCCCATATTTCTTATTCGGGTTATTTCTACGAAGAGGAGATGAGGAAGCAGCTCTAGGCTATGGAGACTTCCTCGAAGGACTAGAGAAGCTTAAGGCACTAGCCTCGGGGACCGGTGGCGACGGTTGAAGAACGAGGTCTTAAGGGTAAACCTCAGGGTGATTCTTCTTCGACTTGATCTTTCATTTGACATCTAACCCTTTCCTATTTTAATTTCAAAACATTGTGCTCACCTCCGAGTTGTTGGACGCTCATAGAGACGTCCTAAGAGAGAAGGAGGGCATAATTGTTGGGCTGCTCCAGGAGGCGGAGAAGCTTAATACTGAAGTGAAGGACGCGACCGCCAAGATCACTCGGCTCCGAGCTGACTTGGACCACGAGGCAGCAGTCCAGCAAGGTCGAAAGATGGAGCTGGAGCAGCTTCGGGGAGAGTCGAAGGAGAGGGGGACTCTGCTGAAGCAGTTGTCCGAGGCTCAGGGAGAGTTGGAGAAAAGAAACTCAGAGTTGCAAAAGAGGGACTCTGAATTACAGGAGGTGAGCTCGGACTTGCGGCGAAAGGATATCGAGCTGCAAAAGGAGTCGGAGGTACAGTCGACTCTGGGGATCTAGAGGAGGCGTGCCAATGTGGCGGAAGCCGCGCTGGAGTCGGAGAGTGCTACTTTCGAGGAAGAGGAGTGCCTTGAGGACAACCTGGATCAGGCGCTAACTGCCAAGGATGCGGCGGAGGCACATGTTCAGACAGTGGCGGACCAATGCCAGTGGGAGATGAAGGTCTTCAAGTTTAAGTATAAAAATGGATATGAAGACGGGACACGAGGCGCGGCTCCAAGGTATCCATTTGAGACTAAAGCCTTCTTTGAAATCTAAGGCATGGGACGACCTGTGGAGTCCGATGCTTCCGTTGTGGAGGCGAGAACCTCTCTTAGCACTCCCTCAAGCAGCGCTGCTCCCCCGACGAGGGGTCTCCCTCGGATGTTTCAACTGCCACGACCTCAGCTCGTGATGCCCTACCAACACGGATCCTCCAGCCCCACCCTTCGAAACATCTTTGAAGAGGAAAATGAGTGTATGAATCCAGTGCAACTCTTTTTTGAATAAATAATGAAAGGTTTAGCTCCGTTCTCGTTTTGAACTTGTCCTGCTTTTTATTGTATCTCAAGGCCGTTGTCGGTGCTGGCTTGATGGCAGCTTCTTGGGAAGTAGGAGTCCGACCTCTGGGAGGGCCTACTCAAGAACCGAGGGTGCCTCGTGTATGTTTTGGTTTTGCAGAGGTTGGTCCATCGGGTGTGAAGTTCCTCGAGGACGCTGTGGCAAAGCCTAACGGTTTCGACCCGAAGATAATGGTGAGGGGTTGGAGCAGGGTCTTGATGATGAGCTCGAATCCTTGCTAAATTTCTTGAATGATCAACGGAGAAGAGTCACGAAGAGCCTGTACCGGACGCTATCCTGGCTTCCTCGCCGCGTGGAGCTCAGACTGCTCGACTTCCTCGCCTTCCACCTGGATCGTGAGCTGATTTCTCATAATGTAATAGTGAGCACACTTGAAAAAGGTGTGCGAAGTGTTCTTTAAATCAGCTGGGATGCTGGAGGCGATGGAAGAATTGAGGAAGGATAAGACGGCCCTGAAAGTGAGGCTCGTGAGGCGGCTTGAGGAGCTAAAGAAAGCGCTCGATGACATCTCCTGTTTACAGGAGAGGGTCGCCTCAGATCAGTGGGAGATCTCTTCGCCTTGGGCCCAAATCGATCGGGAACGCGCCAGAAGATGAAGCTCAAGCATAAAATCTGGAGGCTAAAGAAGGATTTGGAGCACCATGAGCACGATGTGAAGAGCTGAGGGCCGATTTGGAGCATCAATGTGATCGCTATAATGAACTCTGGAGAGCCCACGGTGATCTGCTCATGGAGGCGCAGATGTTACGCTCTCAGGTCCCGAACAGGAAATCTGGCGGTCAAGTCGAAGGCGTCAAGCTGGGGGCACGAGCGGTTAGGCCGGAGGTGTGAGCGGTCAGCCCGAGGGCTCGAGTGATCAGACTGGGAACACCAGTGGCTGGCCCGAGAGGCCTAAGGAGTGGTCCGAGAGCCAGGGTAGCAGACGTAGGCGGAGTTAGCCGAGTCCATCTGTATCTGCTTTTGATGTAATAAGAATTATAATACTCTTTTATCAATAATCGCCTTGAATAGAAGTGTAATTATTTCCGACTGTGTTGTCTGTTCTTATTCCTTTTGATGTGGTAGTACTGATGCTAGGACGCTAGCCCGACCCGGCTATACGTTGTTTGGTTGTTCATACAGAGGCGCGATGCTTGCTCTCGGCGCCGCTTGACGATCCGTCTAGCAAACGTTTAGGCGACCGTTAGGGTGGAAGCCCCTAGATTAGTCAGAGGGTTTTTAGCTGTCAGGAGGACTTTCCTCTTTCAAGAGAGTCTCCATGTTGGCCTTTGCCTAAGGATAGGACCCGATATGGGCTGTTTACTCACCTGGGTAGCCATCAAGGCGTGATATAGGCTGGGCTCTAAGCGGTCATTGTTGCCGTCAGGGTAAGACCTGATAAAAGTCGTTGCCCGAGTAGCCATTAGGGTAGTACCCAATATAGGCTGATATTGGTTGTTGAAGTGTTTATCGCACTCAGAGAAATATTGAAATCTTACAAAAATCATCCAGATAGAAAACTCGAACAAAAATCTTTTCATTGGATATTACATGATTCTACATATAGCATCGTTTTAAGTGAAAAGAGTTTTATTGTTTCTTAAGGAGCTTCCCTCCTGATCAGCCAAGGTGTACGATCCTTTGCCTCCCCGAGCGATGATGTAGGGACCCTCCCCGTTGGGCCGAGCTTCCCTTGATCCTTTTGCGGTGTAGCCTAAATTACGTTACAGGACCAAGTCTCCGACCTAAAATTCACGAATCTTCACCTTCTTGTGGTGCCTGGCCTGGATCTGCTGTTGGTATGTTGTGATGCGGACCTGGGCTTGCTGCCGCTTTTCCTCCAACTGATCCAGGATTAAGCGGAGTTAAGCATCGTTTTGATCTCGATCAACCCCCTCCACGCAGAGTGTTGGCATGTTGATGTCGACCGGGATGATCGCTTCCGTTCCATATGCCAATGAGAACGGGGTTTCACCCGTTGGACGCGCTTGGTGGTCCTGTAGACCCAGAGCACTCCAAGGAGATTCTCGGCCCATTTGCCCTTTACTCTGTCCCAGCCTTTGCACAGCCTGTCGAGGATGATACAATTGTTGATCTCAGCCTAACCATTGCCTTGAGGATAATATGACGTGGAGAATCAGTGGGTGATATTATACAACGCAGAAGTTGGCCACTTGCTTGCTAGCAAAGTTTGTCATGTTGTCAGAGATAATGGTGTCGGGGAGTCCGAAGCGACACAATGTTCTGCCAGAGAAATTTGACAACTGCTGTCCAGTAACTTCAAAGAGTGACACTGCCTCAACTCATTTGGTGAAGTATTGGTGGCTACCAGCAGGAACGACAACCGAGGCTGTGCTCGAAGAGTGGACCAACTACGTCCCCATTGCATTAAGGGCCAAGGACTCCGCAAAGTATGGAAGTCAGTACGCAGTCTATTCGATGCTGGGGCGAATCTCTGACACTGCGAGTACTTCACATAATCCTTGACGTCGTCGAGCATCTTGGGCCAGTAATACCCTTAATTGATAACCTTATGAGCGAGGGAGCGGCCTCCCAAATGATTCCTATAGTCGCCACCATGGATTTCCTGCATCACTCTCTGAGCTTCGTCTGGTCCGAGACACCTCAGATAAGGGTCGACATGAAGTTTGGAGTAAGATTTCTTGTATAAGACGTCTCCAAGGAGCGTGTATCTGGTGGCCAAGTACATGAGCTTTTGTGCCTTTGCTCTGTCGTCGGGGATTGTCCAATCCTTCAGATAAGTAATGATAGAATCCCTCCATCCCGACGAGATATCAAGGCGCAGGACCTCTCTGATTGTTCATTGAACACTCGAGTTGACAATGTGCTCGACGGGAATCTCCCGTCTGAACTGAAACTCTGTGGCTGCCCCAGATTGGCAAGTGAATCAGGGCGATTGTTTTCGGATCTAAGGACCCATTTAAAGTCACATCGAGGCATTCTCGACTATAATCCGACCTGTTGTAGGTACTCCGCCATCCGTTCATCCATTGCGATGCATTCCCCACTGACTAACCACTATAGACGAGTCACACTGAACTTCAAGCCCTGTGACCCGAGTATGAAAGCCATTCGGAGTCCAGCTAGGACTGCCTTATACTCGGTTTCGTTGTTAGAGGCCGAGAAGCCCTGTTGAGTGACCAAATACCCTAAAAACTTCCCGAAAGCAACCCGAATGTGTACTTCTCGGGTTTGAGCTTCACCTTGTACTTCCGTAGGAGATCGAAAGCTTCGCCCAAATGTTGGAGGTGATCCGTGCGCGGGACACTTTTCACCAACATGTCATCAACGTACACTTCTATTGTGATTCCGATCAGATCCTTGAAGACCTTGTCAACCATGCGCTGGAAGATGGCCCCGACGTTCTTTAGCCGGACCGAAGAGAATTACCTTGTAGCAATAAATTTTTCGACCAGTAGTAAAAGCAATCTTGTCTTCATCTGGTGGGTGCATCTTGATTGGTTGTACCCGAGTAGGGGTCCATGAAGATAAGAAGTTCATGACCCGCCATTACCTCTCGATTCTCGGGAGGGGAAAGCTATCCTTTGGACAAGCTTCATTGAGGTTAGTGAAGTCGATGCAGACCCTCCACTTGCCATTCTTCTTCACGAGGACGGAATTGGAGAGCCAGTCAGGGTAGAATGTCTCTCGGATGAAGCCGACCTTTAGTAGGCGGTCAACTTCATCGCTGATGGCACGACTCTGTCCTCGTTTATTCGCATTGGCTTCTACTTTACTAGCTTGGCGTCCGCCTTGATGGAGAGCTTGTGGCAGATAACACTGAATCGATTCCATGCATATCGGTAGGAGTCCACGCGAATACATCCAAATTGTCCGACAAGAACTTTTTAAACAAAGTCTTCTCGTAAGGATGCAGCTTCCAGTTGATTCGCAGAACCTGCTCTGGATGTGTGGATCTGCAAGAAATAACTAGGGTTCCTCTTCGATCTTGCTGACTGGGTCTCCCGACTCATGGGTGAGCCGGGGTCTGGATCCCTCGATTCGGCAGGGAAGTCGGCGTCTTAACTTTCGCTATTCTGCAATTACTATTGGTCAGCAATCCTCTATGCTTCTATCTATAGGGGAATCTTTGTCGGAGACTACTAGAAGGTCTTTGTCATCCAGTCGGACTTCTTCCGGGAAACTGCAGTTATGGTTCTGGCCATCGCCTGGTTACCCCTTATGTCGGCCATTTCCAATGGTTGTGTGGTACTTCAGAAGTTGATAATGGGTGGACGAGACAACTCTCATCATTTGAATCCATGACCTCCTGAGGATAGCGTTGTAGGAAGATTCGACGTCAAG
>JAVJIF010027938.1:0-48560 GCA_038442645.1 Agave tequilana | reverse complement strand
TATATACCTTATTTGCACTTGACTTCAGGTATGGATCACTGAGCAACTGCAAATGTAGCACTTGCAGAATTAGTACATATAAATTTTTTTTTTTTTTTAATTACTATCAGCAGCCTATTGCTATAAGAGTTACCTGTACTTGCTCTTGTAAAAATCTGATGTAGTTGATTGCTTCTAGTAGTACTGATGCCGTGTCAGTCTGATACCAGTCAATTAAATTAGCACAGAAAATTTTATTACAATTTTCGTAGATAAATAATTTCAGAATATTTACCTTTCCAAAAGGCGAAACAATTTGTTGTAGAGCAGTGATTCTATCTCCCAACTTGACTTTAGCAGACTCTATCTGTTTGACAAACATTTTATTTTAATTGTTTGGCATTGATAATATTTTTATCAGTGAAAAGAAAAGCGAAAAAAGGGAAGACCTCGACAGATGAGGCATTTGAGCTCTGATCATGCTTCGACTTCTTCAACAGTGTCTCCGAACTGTCTTCAGATCTCTTCTTTTTTCCATTACTTGTTCCACTGCCTCTCCCATTTCCCTTTATCTGCAGTTTAGCATCTCATTATGAACACAGTGTGAACAAAATGCTAAAAAAGATAGAGATCATTTGAAATTGGTTCAATTAGCTAGCTTACAGATGAAGAAGTCTCATATCCTCGCTTCTTAATGCTATCCGACGATAACTCTGATCCTTTAACCGAAGTCTTAGTGGGTCCACGAAACTCCATTACTGGCTTGTTCAAGCAGCCACCAAACGAGATCAAGTCCGACAAATTGCTCGCATAGTTAAACCCATAGCAAAACTTCTTGTTGCTGAGCCCGATCATTGAATTGTTAAGGCCAACTTGATATGATGATCCCGTGGCACTGCTACCGAAGGGGCTCAGCAGTGAAGGCTCCTGATGCAAATTATAACCTGCATTTCGATCTCCAAATGGCGAATTGGGTATCTCATGTTTGATTTGAGACATGTTGGGGGTAGAGAAGTGACGAATCGGGGGTGCAATGGACCAGTTGCTGACCAAGTCTGATAAGTTGGTCAGGCGTTCGGGCTCCATCATGGTCCCGTTGTTGTAGCTGCTGAATTGCTTCTCTAGGCTGCTCACTGGAGTGCTGTGATTCACGAACTCCCAGTTTTTCAGGTAGTCGCATGCTGGGTTGAACATCTCGGTCGCCAAGCTTTTGGAGGATAAGACATCGAGGAAGTTCTCAACGTCGTCATGGCTGTTGTGCCAGTCTCCTCCTCCACCGTTGCCAACACTACTGGACGAGCAGGAACAGATCTTGTAAGTAATCGCCAAGAACAAATCTTTTTATGTAGTAAAGAGGGAGCACATCACAAATTTTGTTAGTTCTATGCATCTTGAATAGTGTTGTTGAGCAATTGCACCATAATTTGCATACAACATATATAATTTGCAAAGCTTAGGGTTTTGATATTGAAGCATTCTAGCTTCTTGATTTATGAGATGAAAAGGTGTTATTAGATGATCCTAATTATAGTTAAAGAAATCATGAAAAGAAAGTAAGGAATGCTATCTACACATAGATTGAAAATTTTAATATGATCACTCCTAACAAATTAACAAGGACTAAACAGATCAAACAAGAAACAAGCAATCCATGATTTGTAGGACTAAGGAACCAACAAACCCTTGTAGACTCTCCAATTATACCCTACATAAAGCAAGAATCTCAATCATTTTGCATGAACTCAAGCTCACAATAAATTCACCTAACCCTTTATTCTCCCCACACTTACATATATAATTAAAGCTCTAATCAATCATATGCATCGATCGTTTACTTACAATAGAACCTGGCTCCACAACTGATTATCCGTTGGCTCCTCCGACATGTCCGCGGACGACGAGTCCATGCTGAGGCCAGAATGATTGGATGCATTGGTGAACGACGTAGTAGAGATGTTGGTCATGCCCTGGTCCTCACAGAAGCTGCCGAGTTCGAGGGAGGCTGCCATCGATGATTCATCGCGTTCCAAGATGATATCGGGTTTGTGTGCATCTCCGGCCACCAGTTCGGTGCCGGGGAAGAGCTGGCAACTGAGGCCTCTGAGCCTTCTTGAGCCATGGCATGCAACTGAGAAATGGTTTCTTGGATGAAGGTGGGGGTGGCAAGGGTTTATAAATTATGAGGGCGCATATGATCATATGTTTGCATGACGTAAGGAGCGGATCATTTTTGCAATATTTTAAATTGTGGACGGGGTGACAGCAAAGCATGCAGAGCTAGCTAGCAACCTCTCGTGTCCTTTCCACTGAGGTTGTGGGCAATCATAAGTTTAGGCTGCTGTGGGTTTGTGGTTGGAGGTGGCGCCCCCTTCTCTTCTTCTTCACCTCCTCCTCTTGATCACCAATATAGCGCGCGTAATTGTTGCTTCTTTGTAACAATCTGTGGTGGTTAGAATATGCCGCTCTCTAAGATAGCGGCACGTGTCAGCCGCATAGGTGTGCTCCAAGTAGACAACAAATTTGAGATACTAGTTGACTCACATTCAACCCCGAAGAGAAAGTCTAGGCTTTGTCCCTAACTTACATTCAACCCTGAAGGAGAGAGTCTCGAGCCCTGCCCCGAGTTCACATTCGAACCCGAGGAGAGGACCTTAGGCCCACTTTTATTTCTTGACATCCACAACTATCAAACCTCTGCCCGTCTTAGCTGGTAACAGCTCTGCAGCAGGGTTTCCCAAATCGCAGAGGGGTTATGGTGCCACAATATCCCATGCTCTAAATACTCTCCTATCTTAGTGAGACAGTTTTGGATATTGGCGGATACCTTGGAATTCCAATCCCAAGAATCAAGCACAGCAATCTGAGTGGTTATGGAAGGATCCCAACGTGCAAATCGTGCAAATCCGAAAAATTCGCACCACCAGCTACAATGCTACAGGATATTTATATCCCTAGAAACACCATAAAGAAAGGGGATCGGAAAAAGATCGAGGAAATTGTAAACGCAGGGACACATTACAGAGCTCACTATAACCTTAAGAAAAATTTGAATTCTCCCTCTCCTCCGATGGTTTTTTTTTTTCAATTTGGATTTTCAACCCCCCCCCCCCCATCTAACTAAAGTCCTCTTTTCGTTGGTGACGCGAGATTGACAATTCGACTAATCACATCGAAAATTCTCCATTACAAATTGGTGCTTTCGTTGAAAGCTGAGTCTTTACACTCAAGATCTATACCCTAGAACAAGAAAATCTTCCTCAAAGATCCTCTCCTATGCTGACAATGGCCCTGAAAAGACAAGTCATCAAAGGTGACCATCCAAAGGTAAGGCAACCGAAGCAGCTGGGGAACGCTCCTTCCACCAACCGCAATCAAGCACACACCACCAAAGCTCAGGTTCCTCATTGTGATGAGAGCTAGTCAATAGCATCCAGTGCTCAAAGTAGCGAGAAGACCAACTCCTTCAGATGGTCCACGAGATGAGAGAGCAGATGAAGGAGCAACAGGCACAATCAGACTGCAAGTAGGAACAGATGGTTCTCAATCGCGAGAACATTCACCTGGAGGAAGAAAAGTTGAGACAACTCAACCAACAAGTCGCAGCCCTTCAGAGTAACCCAGTCCAACCGAATGGTAACCCCGAGAACAACAGGTCTCCCAACCTTTGCACCCTTACTGTACTGATCCAGAAGCGGATCAGAGAGGTCAGACTGCTAGATCCCCCTCCTCCAACCATCAAGATCCACGAATCTCCCCTCTTCAAAGAGATCCAGAAGTCAGAGTTCCCAAAGAAATTCTTCACTCCGACATTCGACTACTACTCCAAAGTAAGTGATCTTGTACAATATATCTGTCACTTTCGGGATAAGATTGTGATCTACACCCACAACGATCAAATCCTGTGCCTCACTTTTTCAGCTAGCCTAAAAGATGTGGACTCGACTGGTTCTATTTGCTGCCACCGCTCTTCCTCCACAACTTCGCTGAGGTGACCGAGGTAATTCTCACCTAGTACACCTCTTTCTAAGAAGCCAAGAAGAACAGTCACTACCTTCTCTGTATTAGAATGAGATAAGGAGACAGCCTCAAGTCATATGTTAACTTCTTTTAGAACTAGCTCACTAAAGTCTCCAATTATGGTGGACGAAGTTGCTGCCCTTGCATTAATCAACGGGTTGCAGGTTACTTACCCTTTATAAAAACACCTCCTGAAGTACAATGTCGCCAAGATGAGCGAAGTCCTTACCCGAACTCAGCCTTACATCCAACCTGAAGAGGCGATGAAAACTTCCTCCAGCCACTCCGCGAAACCGGACGATGGTGGAGGGAAGTCAAAGTATCCTCACAAAGCTCTCGACTACGCTCAAGATTGACATCTGAGGAAGCCTCCTTACAAGAAGCAAGCGTTCCCAATCCTCTCCTATATCTTGTTCTGAGGCAACAGATCGATGGAATGCTTCACTCCGTTGAAGCTCCTGAGCAACGATATCTTAAACATGATAGATCAACCATATGATAGATCAACCATAGGTCAGATGTCCAAGACCATTCAAGCATAATCTTTTGCTCCCTGGGTCATAGGAATACTTCTTCTACTGCGAAAGTAAGGGACACTAAACCATCCACTGCTGGGTCCTCCAGAAGTACCTAGAGGAGCTTGTAAAACAAGGCCTCTTCAAGGAGTGTATAATCACTCCTTAAGTCACATCTAGACATCCGAACAGCCATCCTTCGCGGGAACAGTATATGATCACCCAGTACAAGGAGATCGACTAACCCCCAGAATACTGAACTCAAGGGATGTACCTTCTTCCAATTTCAATTTCACGTACTCAATTTCTGAATAAAATATAATTTTATTCTCATATACATAACAATACATCCCACCATTGTAGTACTCCCATCCATCGCGGAACATCCATCCACTCGCCTCATAGGTGAAGACTCCTCACTCGGAGGCAGCGACAAGATTGCTCCACAACAGAACATCCATCCACTCGCCTCGTAGGTGAAGACTCCCCACTCAGAGGCAACGATAAGATTGCTCCACAATAAAATATCCATCCACTCGCCTTGTATGGAAACTCTCCACTCGGAGGCGGCCAAGAAACTCTCTTGCTGATGGGATTTCCTCCACTCGGAGGCAGTTCTGACATCCATCCATCCACACGCCTCGTCGATGGGATATTCCCCACTCGGAGGCTGCAACTAGATTTTTCCGCTGCTGGGATTTTCTCTACTCAGAGAACGTCTGAATGTTTCACTGATAGGTTTTCTTGCACAGGAGACGTCAACGCGACATGCTCATGAGTTTTTTTTCGATCATCCTACGAGAGTCAAAACCTTTTGCTATGGGGATTTCCCCCACTCGGAGACCCCATTCTACTAGAGGGATTTCTTCCTCTTAAAACCCTGTTTGTGCTCCACCGCTAGGAGTTCCCCTACTAGGAACATGAACACAAGCCAATGGGCTCCCCTCGTCTGAAACAACGGGCTACATCCACCAATCTATATTCCGTAGTGAATTTCTCTACCTGGGAGACAGCTCCGATGTGGGATATCTCCCACATGAAGAATAACTCTGATGTTGGGTTTACTCCCACTTGGAGGTGTCGATCGTTATCCTAGGTAGGGGCCCCTGTTCGAAAATGCATCCAATCTGTCGTGGGGTTGCACTCCCACTTTAGGTCATTCTTATAAAGGTCCCAACGAGGATATGACAACATGTGTTTAGATATATTTATGAATGTTTTCTTAATTGGATTATCCCCTCGATATACCAGCCCCGTGTGGGCGTACTCCGACCACCTCCCTTAGGATACAGCCACATGTGTATAGGTATATTCATGGAGGGTTTCCTTAATTAGATTATCACCTCGACGTACTATCCTCATGTGGGAATATTCTGATTGCCTCCT
Organism: Agave tequilana; assembly: GCA_038442645.1. Lineage (NCBI taxonomy): Eukaryota > Viridiplantae > Streptophyta > Magnoliopsida > Asparagales > Asparagaceae > Agave > Agave tequilana. The sequence continues at coordinate 42,663 of JAVJIF010027938.1, read as the reverse complement.
CGAGGATAGAAGCGACATGCATCATGTTTTTAACTTTGTCTAACTATAAAGCGCCGCATTACAACTTTTACTTGAATGTTTCATTGTATGATTGTGTGTGCACATCTTAACTACCAAATCCAATTCTTGGTCTATGCACCCCGAATGAGATCCCCACTCGGAGGTAATAGAAGGCCTCCTTACAAACACTCCAGTTACTCCACAATAGGATTTTCCCCACTCGGGGTCTGTTGTAGGGATTTTTCCCTCTCAAAATCTTGACAGCGTAGCTCTGCGGATGGACATCCCCGCTTGGAAGTAGATGCGAACCCAACTCCGCAGTCGAGATTTCCCCTGCTCGAAGGAATTACTTGCATGTACCATAGATGGGATTTCACCCACTCGAGAATCGCACCATCCTTCTTCCCCATCATTCTAGAACACTTCCATGACAAAACCCCGAGGGCTGGTTAGCATCACAGAGTCAAAGAAAAATCTCCGAGCAGACATCCAATCCCAAATAAAAATAATGACAAAATAATCAGGCAAGATCCAAACAATCTATCCATTTCAAAATTTTAGTATTTTCATTACAAAATTTCTGATTATATCCATCCAAAGACAAACTTGGTTAGATCTAATAAGAGTAATACAAGATTTATCACATGTTTATGTTTGCCTTTTGGAAGGAAAAATAGATACACTTTCCATCACTTCCAGGAGGGCCATGATACTAAGAACTCCCAGGAAGACACTCAGAACCAAAGATCACGTCTCAGACTTTAGAGTGAAGCCTGCAAGATAATGATGATATCAATGCCAAACTTCTTAACTCTGTCGATAAACTCAGAGTCGAGGCAGATGAAGTGATTCTTTAGTAGAGATCCCGGGGAATACCCCCACACCCCTCTTCAGTTGCTCAACGGCAGGAAAGAGTTTCTACAGGTAAAGTAACAACATTCAATAGGAGGGCAGACGACCAGACACATGCCATGATGATGGGATCGGAACCATCATCAAACATGTCCTGCTCAGCCCCCATCTCTGCCTCATACACACTATCAGGAAAGAGAGAGACTGAGCCCCAACTCCATACTAAACCGATCTGATCGGAGATCAGACGAACAGATCAGGCTGAAACAAAAATCATGCATATCCTTCCTGATAGCCGGGCCTCATCACAAAAACTAACATTTCTAAATGAGCCCATCACAAAGACAGACTTTTCTCGCAGTCGGACTCCCGAATATCATCCTTCTCTCGCTCCTTTTCTTTCCTCCACAGGACGAAGAAGAAGGAAGATAGCGCAACACACTAGCACAAAAGTTTTGAAAGCAAGAATATTTCAAAAAATAAGAAAATCTCTCCTCAAGGATTCACTCTATTTATAGAGGAAGAAGGAGCCAGAACATCTCCCTTTCAAAATTCCGATCCCCAAGAAACAGTCAGTTCGTATCGCGAATTTTACGGCATGTCAAATCAGCTAGATCCACCTTTGCCACACAATCTCGTTTGTTATGGAGTCAAGATTCTGATCATTAATTTGCCAGGATCTACACCCACTCCAATTTGAAAGAAGACTCAGGATGTGAAAAGACATCTTGACCGCTCCTTTAGAATGCAAGTAACGCCTCAACTTCCCAAACTGAAATATGATTCGGTCCGCTCCACTCCTTCTCCCCGGAATTTGTAGGAAGAGGAAGCGGAGGAGGCATCCGTAGTGCTCAGAATATGGCCGCTTTCTAAGATAGCGACTCGTGTCAGCCGCACCAGGAGTGCCCCAAGCAAGCAACAACCTTGAGATACTAATTGACTCACATTCAACCCCAAGAAGAGAGCCTCAGGGTTCAGCCCGAAGTTACATTCAACCCTAAAGGGGAGCGTCTCAGGCCTGCCCGGAGTTCACATTCGACCCCGAAGAGAGGACATTGGGCCCCTTCCATTTCCCGACATTCACAGATACCAGACCTCTCCCTGCCTCCGCTGGACATAGCTTAGCAGTAGGATTTTCCAAATCGCGGAGGGGTTATGATGTCACGATATCCCCATATTCTAAATACTCCCTATTTTAGTAGGACAGTTTTGGATATTGGCGGATATCTAGGCATGCCAATCCCAAGAATCAAGCACAACAATCTGGACTGTTATGGAAGGATCCCAACGTCTAAATCGTGTAGATCCGAAGAATCTGCATCATGAGGAACAACGCTACAGGATATTTATATCTCTAGAAACCCATGAAGAAAGGGATTGGAAAAAGATCGAGAAATATAAACATAGGGATACACTACAGAGTTCACTTTAATCTCAAGAAAAATATAGTGAATTCTCCCTCTCTCTCCTCCCATAATTTTTCTCAATTTGAGTTTTTATGGAAAATCTTTGTCTCTGCCAGTTTACTGTGTGTTAATGATAGTTACGTCCCCCATCTAACAACAGTCCCCTTTTCGTTGGCAGCGCGAGATCGACCGTTCGACTAATCGCATCTGAAAATCTCCACCGCACCATCATTTGTTTAACTTTTAGTTATTGGATGGAATTAATATTGTTGTAAAGACTCAAGCTTTATAAGGTGTAATTTTTTTGGCCACCAATGATCTTTCTTTCTACCCATCTCAGTCTCCTTTCTTGTTAGCACTAACCAAAAGAAAGAAAGCTCTTTTTCTTTACTTGAAGCCATATTATTGCATGCTAAACTAGTTTTGCTTTATGAACATTATTTCATTTGAGAGAGAGGGAGAGGCTGTACTCTCTACGTAACCTAATTAAGCTAAATTAATTCTCTATTATTGTATCAAATCATTCATTTAATATAATCATCATTTCACTTATACATGTTGTTGACATGTTGTAACCTAAGGTGTAGACTTTGGGGCTAATTACTTTCTTCTACATTTAATCATTATTAACAATGCTTATCGCTTATGTTATTAATTTATCTTCGGATTGGTCTCTTGTAGTCGAAGAAACCACTTCTCGCTGTGGTAGGTCAGATTGGCAAGCAGACATGGTCCCCATATAGGCTATCTAGCTCAGTTAAATACCCAAAATAGTGCTCAGCGATATGTAGGTAGGTTCTATTCTTCACTGAAACCAAGGATGATCTTCAAATGTTTGCGAGGGTGACTGCCTGCTAGTTATGGCAAACCCCAACCCTAATTTCCCAAGTCATTGGCAAGAATCTATTGCTATCTTATGTTTCTTTGCCTAAGAGAACTATATAGAACATGCCCATCAGCACAAACTTGGTTCCCTTGTCCAGAAAAGAGTTGAAAACTTCAATAGAGCTAGTGGATGGTGGCAGTCTTTTCTGAGAACACAGATCATGAGAATAGAGCTTTTTAAGAGTGACTAGGCCCATTAGAGAGGCTAAAGTGAAAACAAGATGTAAAACGAGTAAGGTGAGGACAAGCTTGAGTTGGTGGAAATTGGTGGAGTATAGATTTCAATGGTGCAATTGATTGCCTCTCAAGTTGATTCTATGAATAGTTTGATGGTATATATTGAAGTAGTGTGTCAATTTGTGTAAAGAAAAGGACCTGTCTGACGAAAAAATTGTGGGCTGAAAGTGACTCTTTGCAAGTTGAAATGACGGAGGATTAGTGACTTCGCAACTTGAGAAATGATGGGGAATTTGTGTTTAAGGTTGAAGTTAGTTAGAGAATGTGATTATAAATATCAACCTAAGTAACTATTAATGGTTGAATTTAGCCACTCTTATAATGGATTAATCACAAAGGCAACAAACAAATCAGTAAGCTCTTTTTGGTTATTGGCAACGAAAAAGGATGACAATAGCAGTCAGTCTTTAGCTCGAAATCGCTGTTACCCACTAAACTTGTCGTCAAAATAGAGACTATATATTGCTGTGTCAAAGTCTTATGGGAATCTAGCTCTAGTCTATCTCAATCCCTACTCTTTCAGACAAACGGGATGAATATGCACGTGAGAGGCAGCCTTTGATCCATTGCAGTGGTGCCGATATCTGTGAATAAATTTTCCTGTCAAACATCGAGTAAACAGCAAGAAACCATAGAGGGAGCAAACCCTAGTGCAATGAACGTAGCCTGCTCTCCTCTTCCTTTCGGTCCATGTACAGTGAAACTGCATAACAAAGAGGTAGCCAAAGCCTCCGAGGAGCTCAATCAATGTGGCTTGTCAGAGGAACACGCGTGCATCTTTATTCAAAATCGATTGCAAACACGTCTTTACTGAGATCAAATCAGCCTTAATATTACCTAGTTGAATTCCAAAAATCGATAAAACCCTAATTGCCAGGTTGATGATATATATATATAGCGAAATACCCTTCGACATACTGAATTTTTCTATTCTTCAATTATGTGCGTAACCTTTTAATCGAGCTAATGCGATTCCTAAATGCAGGTTTCAAAGTAGGTGTGGGGTGATTAGGTTGTGGCTCCCCACCCTCACCGTCACCCTCACCCTCACCCTTTCAGGCTATGTGACATCTACTTCCACTAGAACTTTCCGAACACTTGCAATCATCTTTTCCCTCTCCTGAACAATCTTTCAGGCTCGTCGCTGGCCATGGCCACACGTAGGGTTTCGTTTGCCATCTGATGCACATACATTATTTGTTCTTATTGCACTTGAAAAGGAAAAGCCAAACCCTAATGATCACAATAACTTAATATAAACCTAGAGGATGAGAATGAGAGATTGGCCACCTTCAATTAGGTCCAAAATTCGAAGCTCACATAAACAAAAGAACAAAACGAATATAGTGACATGGCTGGCAATCTCCTCGTCTTTCTTTAATCCACAACAAAACTTTAGCCCCCCTATCGCGTTTTTTCACTCGCAAAACTTAACACAATCCTCTTCTTCCTCTTTTGATAATTCAAAGAAAATTAATTAATTACTCGCGATGTCACTATAATGCGAACCCTACATGGCCATAAGAGGTGCCTTGAGCGTGCATGGAGCAGACCATCATCCCGGTCCCTTCAGTGTTAAGCGATAATTTAATCGTACAGCCGTCAGGGGGTAGGATCCAGTTTCAGCCAAGAATGTACAAGACATGTCGCAATTGATCTCTCCAAACAGTTGTTAAGCTATATCCCTAGCCATAGCTTTCATAAGATTTGTCTGTGTGTGTGTGTGTGTGTGTGTGTGTGTGTGTGTGTGTGTGTGGTTGGGGGGGCGAGAGAGAAGAAAAGAAAACCTCTCACCCTTTCCTTTAAAGTCTAAAGCATCAAAAAAGCTAATTGAGGCCCTAAAAGACTAATTAACACAAGGCCATTATCTCTCACTTAGTACCCACCCTTTGTCGTTTAGTTTAATAGGAAAACTCAAAGCAAGAAGCAAAGAGAGGTGGACTTGCTTGTCACTTGAAAAGTTTAAGGGGAAAAAGGAATGAGACAAAGCAGGATTTGAAGCAATAAGCACGCGGTACTTTCATAAATAGGGGGGGAAAAAAAATTAAGTTAAACAAAGCACAAAGCAAAGGCAGCAAAAAAAGTGGGGCTTTGTTTTTGTTTAATCCCATTGTTGACCCCTGTTTATATATATGTCAATCAATAAAACAAATCTATATAGGCTAGTTGTTATTGTCACTCACACCTTTCTCTCTTTCTTTTTTTTTTTTTTTCCCCTTTTTCTTTTTGTTTTTTCCCCCTTTCTATCAAGAATTGTGAAGGGGTAGTCCACATCCCACTTGGTTTGTGGGCGTGGACCCTGGGGTTATGGATGACAGGAATAGTTTTCAAATGGGGTGTATGTGTCTAATTGTGAGTGGAGGAATTCAGGAGGAGAGACGATGAGGATCTTGGGTGGGGGGGGAACCTAGGTAGAGCTAATGTCAACGGGGTGGTGTGTGCTTTTTTGGTTGAAAGAAGGAAATGGGGTTGAAATGGGTAGAGAGTCAGAAGTCAAAATGGTCATGGGTATGTGTATGTACTAATTCAGCAAGGGACAATGGGGGGGTTTGGTGTTTGCACATGGAGTGGCCACTACTCTTACAAGTCTTATTTGTTTCTTTCCTCTTTGACTTGGCTGGGGGTTGAAGAAGTTAATGTCATTCATGAGATTGTATGCATTTTTTTAGTTCAAGTTCTGTAGTAGTGCAAGGATCCTTTTTTTTTGGCATAGGGAGTTTGATACAGATGATGGTGTTCGCACCCCGGGCTTGTTCGGCGGTGACGCTTGGTGCAGCCGCGGCGATTCGCATCGAGTAGGGATGTCCAGTGGGCTGGGTTGGCCCGACAAGCCGCAGGGGCACGGCCCGGCCCGGCCCGGCCCGGCCCGGGTGATACTCGGGCTAGACCCGGGTTTGGGTAAAGCATCCCACGGCCTAGGCGGGCCGTGCCATGCTCGAGCCTGGCACACGGGCTTGGCGCGGCCCGCCCCAACCCGCCTACCCCCACGTCTCGCCGTTGGGCAACCTGATATGCAGTGTGGCACGGTCTGGCCCGCATCTCCAAAGGGTTTTTACAATTTTTTTTTTTTTTGGCAAAACCCTCCAACAGCTATTTTGATCGTTTGGGGAGCTATTTGTAATTTTTTTTACAAATAACCCCTCAACGGGTAGAATGAGCTTAGGGTACATTTTTTGCAATATAATTGCAAAAAAACGCTCTTCTTCTCCTCTATAAATATTCCATCTTCCCTACTCCATTTTATCACAATAAAAATCTCTAAAATTCTCAAAAAAAATCTCTAAATTTCTCAATTATAAAGCTACAAGCTCTCAAGTTTACAAGCACTCTCTGTCAAACTCTACAAGCTCTCAAGTTATTAAGCTCTCTCTCAAGCTATACAAGCTCTACAAGCTCCTCGGTAGCTCGGTAATTATATTCTTTTAAAATTATAAATTAGCAAATAAAATGGATACCAATTCTTCATCAGCAGGCCCTAATCAAGCTTCTGATTTTATATATCATTGTAGTTTTAGTTTGGGTAATAAACTGTGGGAAACTCTTAATTTGCTTTTAGCTAACACTCTATAAATTTCATCCATGCAGTACACAGATTTTAATATTTCTTCTGAACTTACCACTACTCCTCACATACCTATTAGTTCTCCCGACATATTAACTACCTCTATAAATCTTAAATATGGAGTTTAAAATATTTTGACAAAGTAACTGTTGATAGAGATAGGAGAACTCAATGCAAGGTGTGTCCAGATGTTTCATATGTTTTTCCCAAAAATACGAGAACCGGCCTACTAAACAGACATATTAAGAGTAAACACCCCGAACACCAATCACGATAAACCTAAATTAGCATTGCACACTAGACACTTTTACATATAATCATGTTACAGGTAAAACTAATTTAGCTAAATATCTCATTCGATCTGGACAGCCTTTTAGTATGGCTGAAGACGATGCATTTACATATTATATTATAATCACTCATAATTTGGATTATGAACCGGTTAGTAGAAATACTATAACATCAGAAATGTTTAGAGTAGTTAAAGAACAAAAATAAATATTAATTATAGTTTTCTTTTTTCACATAAAATTGCACTTACTTCTGATTATTGGAAAGCTCTTAACAGCTATTATTATATTGTTATTATTGTACATTTTATTTATTCTGATTGACTTTTAAATAAAAGAATTATCGATTTTAAAAAGTTTTCTCATTCTCATAATGCTTCAAATTTAAGTAAGATTATAATGCATACTGCTAGAGAACATATAATGGATTCTAAAGTTTTTACTATTTCATTTGTAATGCTAGCGAAAATACTGCTGCAATTGAGATTTTGAAAAATTCTTTAAAAACTTTTTTGAATGGAAAAAAATTCATATTTGATGTGTTTGTCGTATTATTAACTTGTGTGTATAAGATAGTTTGAAATTAATTAATGATTATATTCAAAAATTAAGAGATAATATTATATCTATTAAAAGTAGCAACCCGAGAAGACAAACATTCAAATATATTTGTTCGGGCCTAGACCTACCTGCTAAAAAATTACCTCGAGATGTAAGAACTCAGTAGACCTTAAAATATAATATGTTGAGTAAAGCGATTTCTTATAAGTAGGCATTAAATATGTTCATTTCTGTGAAATTGCCTAACTATTTTATTTCTGAATAGGAATGAAAACTTTGTGAATGCATTTGTGAATTTTTGAAAAGATTTGAAAGAGTAACAAAATTATTTTCTGGTATTTATTATCCCATGAGTAGTTTAGTATTTTATGAGTTAACTTAAATATCCGAGATATTTTCTCAATGCAGACATGATGATTATCTTCGAGATATTATTGCTCTCATGAAAAATTTTAATAAATACTTTAAAGATTTTTCTTATATTTTTTATTTTGCTGCTATTATAGATCCTAGGATTAAACTTAATGGATGCAAATTTTACTTGAAAATTTTTATGAGAAAATGGAATATGATGATAATCATGCCCTAATATTGGCAGATATTGATGCTTCTATAAATCGATTGTATGATTATTATTAAACTACCTATAAAAATAATAATCTTCTTCATCTCAAACTTCTTCATTTAGGAATAGAAGTTCATTATTTTAAGCTCTTTTATCAGCATCAAAAAAATCTAGAACATATGACACTTTAAATGAGCTCCATTATTATATCCAACATGTCGCAACTCTTGAGATCGATTCAAACTCAAGATTTGATAAATTTGATATTTTAACATGGTGAAAATCACAGATATCAACTTATCTTGTGCTTTCCATCATGACAGATGATTTACTAACCCCTCTGGCATTTACAGTAGCATCTGTTGGCCCAAAGGCCTATCACCCTAGTTTTGATGATGATCAACTCATGAAGTTATGATTACTAATGATCTTGTGTTTAATTAGTGACAGATTCCTTATCAAGATCTTAGTAGGTGTGGAGCTTCAACAAAGGATTTAAAGTCAAGTTGCAAGCTAGCACCGGTTGATTCACGAGCCTATGCATCAAGATCACATCTAGAGATGAGCTCGGTGGATTGCATGTGGACCAAGTCAAGAAGATGAGAAGACTTCAAGGGAAGACTTCAAGAAGATGAAGACTTGTGTCTAGGTATAAGATTTTGTTTTTGTTTTAGAAAAAATGTAAAGGATAGATAGTTGGTGGATTGCTCAAGTCTATATCACACACACTCTTGATAGAATGATTTTCATAAAAGATTTTCCTAGTTAAGAAAAGATTTTTATTTGTGATAAAATACAATTTGATTTTTGGTATTCATGTATACATATCTTATATCCAAAACCATGTTTAGAGCCTTATGTCAAAAACTAGATATTCATCTTATTTGTGTAGTGGATCATATCCATACACACTATGCTTTAAAAGTATATCTTGTTTTTGTATTTGATGAGATTTTCCTTATGACAAAATATCTACTTTGGGTTTTGGTAATTTCTTATATACATATCCTTTAACCAAAACAAGTTTAGTGCTTTATGTCAAAAACTAGATATTTCATCTTGATTGTGTGGTGGATCATATCCATACACACTTTGCTTTATAAGTTCAAAATATCTTGTTTTTGTATTTTGTGAAGTTATGGAAAAACAAGTTTTAGAAAAACATTTTTTTAGAAAAACAGTTTTTATTTTGATTGAAACTATTTTTCTGGATTTACTGTGAATTTCTGGGATTTTATTAAGCCAAAAGACCAATCCTTAATCCCCATTTTCTGGTTCTGCCAGTTCTGATTTTTCAGAACTGACAGAGGCCGGTCGACCGGGTCGGTCGACCGGACGTGCACGACGTGCACGCCAGTGTGCACTGGAGAACAGTCGACCGGGCCGGTCGACCGCTTCAGAGAGCTTTGCTCTCGGGAATTATCGGTCGACCGGGCCGGTCGACCGACAGAGAGTTAACTCTCTTCTCCAGTTGCGCGGTCGACCGGGCCGGTCGACCGGAGGCTGCAATGGTCACATTTTTGACCGTTGCCGGTCGACCGGACCGGTCGACCGGTAGCTCTGACAGAGCCCAACGGTCAGATTTTTCTGGCCTCTATAAAAGGGGGTTTTGTCATTGTTTGAAGCTAAGATTTTGAGGACTTCTTGAGCCAGTTTTTCCAAGTGATTTCAGAAGTTTTCTCCACAAAATAGAGTGCCAATATTTCCTATCAAAAGGGATTTTATCAAGAGAGTATTTATTGTGATTTCTTGAGTTTTCCATCAAAAGTTCTTTCCTTGATTTCTCACACTACACTTGAGCATCCATTGAGCTATTCATCCTATAGGAGAGTTGTAGTGAGAGTTTGTAATTGGTGATCAAGTGTTTAGATCACCAAGAGATCATTTCTTGTTCTTTGAGAAGGCGGACGGTTGTGTTCGCGGTTTGATTGAGGGTCCTAGTGAGGACTTGGTGTTGTTGGGTCCTAGTGAGGACTTGTAGCTTGAGGTGCGGCCTCGACGAGCCGGTGGGCTTGTGGTGTGTAAGGGACTAGAGAGTCTGAGGGCTTGTAGGTGTTGCGGCACCGAGGAGAGATCCGGTGGGATCTTGCATAGTGGAAATCCTTCGTGTGTCGAAGGCGGGGATGTAGAGCAAGTGTGCTCGAACCTCGAAACAAACCCTTTGTGTTTGCGATTGCTCACTCTTGCTCTCTTTCTCTTTTTGTCTCTATTTTATATCTTGCATTCAATTTATTGTGTTCATCTTATATATGCATGATATATTCCCTTGTGCTCATAATTGATATACATACTTGCTTGGGATTGTTGTTAACACTAGTATTCAATCAAGAGAGCCAACGCGGCACCTCAACCCATTCAAGGGGAATCTAGAGGAGCTTGTCCAGAGCCTCGCAAGGGGAATTCGGCAACACTCTTTGGTTATACATAAGTGTTCAAATTAAAAGAAGTTTAATTTGGTCAACTTAGTTTTAATTCCGCATTATTTGTTCATAAGTGACCATTAGATTAGCCATCAGCTATTCACCCCCCCTCTAGGTGATCTTACAGCATCGTAGTCTGCTTTTAGTACATGTGGTCCAATGCTGACTGATAGTAGAAACTGTCTAACATCGGATGTAATCGAGATGACCATATGCGGGAAAGATTGGCTGGAGGCAAAAAAGAGAAGTCAAAATAAAACAAGTAACGATCTCATCGAAGGCTCCCCACAAGTTGAATAAAGACTTTGTAATTTTTTTATTTATGAATGATAAAATATTTGAAGGCCTGTTTTATGAATGGTATTTTTTTTATTTTTTTAATTTATACTTCAATTTTATTTGTATCCATTTATCTATATTATTGGATTATTAATAAAAAAATTTACATTTTCATTTAACGACTTGTAATTTTCTTTGTCAAATTTTTCACTAAGGAATTTTTGAAAATTTTAGATTTTTTTTAGAATTTTTAAAAAATAGCATGAACTTAGGAATTTTTGATTTTCGTTTTTCTTTTCTTTTTTTATAAATAATCGGGTCGGGCCGGCCTGGTCGCGGGACGTACTCGAGTTCCCTAAAGGGAACCCAGCAGGTGTGGCGTGCTCGGCTTAGCCCACCCCTTTGGGCACTGTGCTCGGGCCGGGCCAGGCCCGACCCGTTTAACATCGCTAGTATAGAGCGCGTACCATCGGTGAAAAATGATAAAGGGGGGACACTTGCAGTGGGAAATTGTAAAAATTGAATTAACATGACAGATACAACAAATAACATGAGAAATAAGCACACGCGTTACGCAAGTCAACGGTCAATTTTATTAAGATATATTAGATCGCAATACAAAGCAAAAAGGTACCCAATTATCTGACACGAATCAGCCAATATGTGGGGCGTATAGCGACACAAAGGAAATAGAACTTCATATTGAAACCGCTATGGCTACACTTATACAGGAATCAGTGAGGGGAGAAGCAAGTGCATTACCTGGAACAAAGAGGTAAAAGGGTCCAGCAGCGCTCCTGAAGACTTTTTAGGACTGATAAGAGGGAGGAGGGAGAAGCAGTTGCATGCCCGAAATAGTTAGGCAGGAAAGTCATTACGATGTTGCCAGAGACTTGTGAGGAAACATTGAGCTACATAACTAGGGAGCTCCTACAGATTGTCGATGTAATCAGCTGAAATCCTACTTTTAAGGCGCATGACGCGGTCGATACTAGAGGCTGAGAAGCATAGTTGATTATATTAATGTCATTGGATTGATGTTTTTTTTTTTTTTTTTTTTTTGGGGTTGGGGGGGGGGCGCCTTTTATTCCATCGTATTTATAGTGTAAGGAGGATCTTATGGTCGCGGCATTTGATAGCTTCAAATTTTGTTTGCTGGGGAGTTCAAACCGCTTCTAATTTTATAATTTAATCGCCCTTAATTTCCTTAACAACCAGATCTTGGCAAATCTTAGTCCGCCAAAGTTCATCTTACAAAGCTTCAGCGCCTGTCACTTCGGCTTGGGAGGATTTGGTAGTCATGGTATCTGATAACTCCAAATCCTACGTATCGAGTAGTTAAAAACACCAATGATGCTTTGTTCGAATATTCCATGGTTTCTTCAACCACCGGATCTCAACATATCTTGGGCCGCCGAAGTTCGATGCATCAGGGACCACAACCCGCTTTCCAGAGCTTCAGCATCCGTTACCTCTGAGCAACGGAATCCAAAGACACGAATCATGATAACTTCAACTCCCATATATATGGGGGGTTGACACATCTTGTCATCTTCGGTTTGAACCACCTCGATCTCTCTAACTGTCATACCTTAGGGTTATCCTAAGTCGTGTTAGTTCGGCACCTGGGATCGCAGGCCTCCCGAGCACTTTGGTGCTCGTTACTCTGGCATGATTTTATTTTGCCACAGAAGGTGGGGGTTGACGTGTTGTTGTAGAAGGATTACTATATCTTTTGGCACAATGAAACATGTGTTTAGTATGCGGGAATTTACTTGAACATTTAAAATTTCTATGCAGGTTTTTGTGTTTGACATAAACTCAATTAACATCTTCGGAAATGTAGATTTCCATTGGCATCACATTCCCGCATGTCATAAAAATGATTCATTTGTAAGAGGTGGGTATTCTACATTCCTACTAGTAAAAGTCCAAACGACTAATTTCTAAAAAATTACTATTCTTTCTTCTCATTGCTCCTTACCTACCATGCCACTACCGTTGTTGTCAGCATCATCATCAACCTCGCCACTGCCATAACTTGCCCTTTGCTACCATTGTCGTCATATCCTATAACACCTCTACCATGGCCGTTGGCGCCACCACCGCCATCACCTACCCATTGATGTTGTCATTACCGCCAGCAGTCCATCATCGACACCACCAAGCCTGCCCCCACCGCGTCACTTTCATAACCACCTTTGCCACTAATGTCGGTGCACTCTCAGTGCCAACACCCTTGGCTCGTTGCCACCACCATTGTTATTAGTTTAGATCTAACAACTAATCAATGTCACTGATCTAATTGGTCGGTGAATATCAGGTAGGAGACTTTCCGTTCAATAAAACGTTTCTTAATTACAGAATCACTTTTTGATTACCTTCCTTAGTTAAACACCACTTAGACTGGTATTAGTCAGTCTTAATGTACAGTAATATTTATGAACATAAATAATCCAGCATAACCCCTGTAAAAAGAACGTTAGTTCAATTATACAGCAAATGGAGTAAGGTATGCATGTAGTGAATCATCTTAAGACAATTACGTACCCCGCTACGATGCTAACAGGTTACTGGACGTTGGTTTTTCAAGATATAATACTCCTTCATGGTATTTGGATAGCACTACCAAATCACCGTATAGTCGAACTGCAGTAAATCAGTACCTTCACAAGTTGGAATTTCAACGCAGTTTGATGAAGACAAATTTCAAGGAGAATATTTGTCTTAATATGGAGGATTATTCACTGTAAGGAAAAGGGTAGAGAGAGAAAAAATTTGTCTTAAGAAGCCACAGATTTAGACAACAATTCTGTTACTACTCCAGACTCTGTTGAATTTTTTGTTCCTTATTTCAGATCGAATCATTAACAGATGTTAATAATCTTTACAGGAAAAGGAGGGAGAGAGATGATTTACTTTTATTTTGTGTATTTAGAAATGATGGAGAGGAGCGCAATTTACAACGCTCCTAGGAACTCGTTGGAAGAAAGCGGGAACAGTTGCGACGGGTCCTATCTGAATCGTTATAACTGTTCTTGTCTGAACCGTTGCAGCGGTTCTGTTGCACGCGGATTTAGGTGGATCTACAGCCAAGACCCGCGACCCTTTAGCACTTGTGTGGCTCGATCCAAAAAGAACCAGACCGGGTCCGTACCCGCACCCAGGCTCAGACTCTGGGCTCTGGCGTCGGCGGCACGTGGGCATGATTTTTCCCCAAATGCGCGCGAAAGCCCCAAGTACCCAAAGGGCACACCTTTTTTTCCCATCTTTCCATATTTAAACACTTCAAAATTTCACTCCATATTCAATATAGGACTAAATGTTTTAGCTAGCTTTAGTCCCCTTTAGCAATTGAATTAGGCTAAATTTTGACTTGAATATCTCATTCATTCGAAATTAGAATTGAACATGTGAATATACCACGTTCATCCCCAATGGAAGAAGAACACATTCAACCATTATCCGGTTAATTCTATCAACGGATCTCGCCTTAATTCTGCTCATAGATTCACTTAAAATTCTTCATTTTCCCAACAATTAGCACCACCGTCAACCATCATGAGCAACTTCACCCCACCGTTGTCATTACTTCCGTTACTATCATTGTCCATCGATCACAGTCATCCCTACATTATAAATGCCACCAATACTCTTATCTCCATTACTATTACCGCCATCAACTTCTTGCCATCAAAGGTTAGTTTTAGAAAAAGCTAAAAACCGTTAGCATTATATTGATTGGAATATTCAGATTTTCTCAAACATGAAACATTCCTAAAATTTTAATCTATACTTTGAAATTCAATTTTATGGGAAATGACAATATTACATTCCAAATACAAAGTACAATATAAATATCGTTTATGAACTCCAATAAAGTGCTCGTAAATAAAAATACAATTCACCCCTTTTCAATTTCAACAGCAATGAATATCTTTGTGACACTAGACTGCGACATAAACTTTTGTCTTTTGGGGATGATTGTGAGATAAACTTGGAGTATAATTTTTTTGGGCTAATTATCTAAAGATTCCTATTTTGACTTGTTTTTATTTTTTAATTCGAAACACGTTTGACTGTTTTCTTTAGTACGTAATTTTAACAATCTATACATTTTAGACCTTTTTCAAATATAAGTTACATTATTTTTTACAAGTTTGCTCTTATCACTTAAATCTCTCACCTATTTTACTTATTATTTGTATTACATACTTATTGTGTACTACTCACTTATCACTTGTATTACCTACTTATGATGTATATTACCTACCTTTTAATTTCATTACACACACATCACTTATACTACACACCGATCTTTTATATTACATACATATGACTTATGACACGTCTCACTTTTTTTACCAAATAATTTATTTTACTTACTTAATATTTGTGTTACATATTTATTACATATTACTCACTTATCACTTATATTACCTACTTATGGTGTATATTACCTATATATTAATTTTATTACATACATATTGCTTATGTTATACACTTTATCAATTATATTACAAACTTATATATTATATTATATATCGAGCTTTTATATCACACATATATGATTTGTAACATATCTATCACCTTTGTTATCCATTTAATATTTATTTACACACTCATTATTTATATTACATATTTATTGTGTTTTACTCACCTATCACTTATATTATCTACTTATGGTGTATATTACCTATTTTTAATTTTATTACACACAAATTATTTATGTTACATACTTATCGATTATATTACACACTTATATATATTATGTTAGACACTAATCTTTTCATATCACATGTATAGGATTTGTGATACGTTTATCACTTTTTCTGTCCATTTTATATTTATTTTACTCACTTATTATTTGTATAACATATTTTGTGTATTGTAATATCCCTAATCTAATAATACTGTATTTTTATTTTTCTACAAGTATTTATTTTATTTTACTAGTTATTTTAGTATTATTTGCTTACTTGATTTATTATCATTATTAGTCTTAGTATTATGTATGACTTGTAAACTCTTATTGCTTATATTTAATTATTTTAAATTATTATTAATGGATAGTATTATTATTTTCATTCCAAGCCCAATAAATCTAACCCATTCTCCTTTTCATTTCATTTTATTTTCCTTTCATGCTAAGCCCACCTAAGCCAAGTCCACTTCTTATTTTCATTCTTTTTCCCCTTTCTCTATTTTTGTCTAAGCCCATAAGTTCACTATCTATTTTTCTCATTCTTCATATTATTTATTTCTTTTAATTAAAGCCCAAAACCCATTAGCATGAGATTCTTATCCATTAACTCAAAACTCAATTCTAATCCTAATCCAAATCCAAATCTAGAATCTAATCTAAATATTTAATTCCAATCCAAATTTCCATCCTAATCCTATCTTACTAAATTAAGCAATCTAATCTAATTAGAGTTCAGGTTCAAAGAACCTAAAAATTTCTTCCTCTTCTACCTCAAGAGAAACCTTATCCAACTCTTTCCACCTTCATCCTTCTTTCTCCTCATGAACAAAAGGATCCAGATCTTGAAGTGCAAATTGAGGAGCATGATAGGGGATCAAAGATCAAGTAAGTAATTTATTTTATCAAAATTTATTTTATCAATTTTTTTTTTTGATATAAATTTGTTTATTAAAATCATGTCCATACCAAGATCTTCATGAATATTTTTATGCATCAAAACATAACCAACAATCTAACAAAAGTACATATGAAGATCTATCAATTTATAATTTTTAATTTATATTTTTTTCTGAAATTTTGTTTATAACAAAGAAATAAAAAAAAAAAAGGACCTTGCCTGCTCTCGGCCAATGGCCGAGAGCCTGCAGCAGGCCACCCGGGTGCAACCGCACCCGGGTCAATTTAGTGCACAGTGGGATGGGCCGGCCCACTGTGCACACACCCTCTTTATTTAAAAAAAAAATTTAAACGGTTTGCAGGCCGGACCAGATCCGGCCTGGCCTGGGCGGGCCTGGCCCGGGTCTGGCCGGGCTGGGCTGCACTGGAGCAGCCCAGAGCAAAAAAAAAAAAAAAGAAAAGGAAAGGAAAACAAGGAATCTGGACCAGGCCTGGGTCCAGCCTGGTCCAGCCCGGGCCTGTACATGGGCCTGGGTTTGGGCTTGTGGTTAAATAAAAAGAAAAGAAAAAGGGAAGAAGAAAGAAAGAAAGGTGAACTTGCAATTAAAATAAATTATTAAAAAAAAATATCAAAATAAAATAGATAAAAATATAAATAATATTTTATAACACTTCTAATTTCTATGATAAAGTTTTAGACATATAGCAACATGAAATTAAATTAAATCACCCTCATTAAACCATTTTCCGTAATGTTAGATTCAAACCCGTTAAATATTTTAATAATTTAAAACCTATTAAAAATCTAACAAAAATCAGAAATTGGTTTAAATTAAACATATTAAATTCACTAAACCTAAAGAATCATATTTCTAACCCCTAAACTAATTAATCAAGATTAAATCCCTTATAACTCCCAAGTAAAATATATTTTTAAAAATCTAACAATTTCTATTGAAATAATTTATGTAGATTTACTGGAGCCTTATGATTTCAGTGCTTTGGATTTGCGATCGAGTTCAGGTGAGTGTTTCTCTCCCTCTTTCTATTTTCTCTCTCATTATTATATGCATTGGTTTATAGATGTATTTTAATGTGTATGTAGAGTGAATGTAGAACTTGTATACTTTGTTGTGTGAGAGAGAGGAGGCATATACATGTTTTATTGTGTAGAGATCACTGAGCATGAAGGTAGACGGTCATCTCCCGTTTATTTTACATGTTGGATGTATAGGAATATGATATGCATGATTCTTGATACATGTTAGAACCCCCATGTTTGTCCTATGTATATCTAGAGTATTGTTGTAGACATAACAAGATGTAGCATGAGAGTGATTGAGATGGATATTAGTGGTAATGACTTGATCTAATAGAGCTTAGATGCACGTATATGTGGTGATACCGAATATTGGGATATCATGTTTGATCTTAATAGAAATGTGAACCCTTGAGGAATTGTGAATACTTATAAATTAGAGTTGTATGTTAGGGTGAGAAAATTGGCACTGGATATTATGATATGATGGAACAACAATTATTATATCAGATTTCTAGACTTGTAATGGAACTAGATGATTATAGAACTATTGGGATTATGAATTGGTGGTGATGATTTGGATCTATAGTTGGGTATATGAGAACTATCAGATGATATGTCGTTGATGTTAAGTATCAGTAGTAACTATTCTATATTGTAGTTGATCGAGGATACATTGGATGT
Organism: Agave tequilana; assembly: GCA_038442645.1. NCBI lineage: Eukaryota > Viridiplantae > Streptophyta > Magnoliopsida > Asparagales > Asparagaceae > Agave > Agave tequilana. The sequence goes on along the minus strand of JAVJIF010027938.1, from coordinate 24,281 downwards.
GACCTTACCTTACTAAAAGATTATGACGATTGGATTGATACATGAACTCATTTCAGAGTCGGACTGAACTTGTGTTATAGATGATTTTAGATTTACATTCTTTTTGGTTAAACCTGATATGCATTAAGATGAGATGATATATTCAATTAGAGTACTTTCCAGACTTGATACTTATTTATTGGTGATGATTTGATGATGATTCATTCGGATGTGGATATGGGCTTACAATGATGTTAGAGATTGGATAACTGATACTTGGATCAGTATGTAGACTTAGTTGGAATTTGGATTGATCTGGAATTCATGTTATTTTACATTGAATGATAATCAGTAATTAGGCAAGACTTTATTTGTGAGTATTTGAGGACATATCAGATATGACTGAAGTAGTTGAGTAGATATTCTAGATCACATGGGTCGAGGATGTTCCTATTTAATATGATTGTGGTATATGTTTGACTTGTTGATCTCGAGAACATACCATATACTTCATGATTGGTTATTGATTATTTCAGTTAGCAGAGATGACTTATTATGATGGTGATCTACATCTTGGAGTTTGAAAATAGTTATTATTTGATCTCAGTTGCTGAGGGTATAGGATTAGAACATATTGGTGTTGAGGAGAGGACTAATTACAGATTCATTGATATGATAGTCATCGTTTTGGATTGCACTGATACGGACTGATACTTAGTGATTCATGAGAATTGTATTGAGACTATAAGTTGATGGATTAGTTATTGATATCTCTTTAACATGGATGGATGAGATTATGGTCAGCCTTAGTTGAGACTGTTTATTGAGCAGTAGCTAGACTGTTACTGTTATTTTATCCATGTTATTGAAGTTACTGGGAAAATGATTGTTTGACCGTAACCACGGTACAGTCCTATTGTTCATCGTATATACGGTTACTGCTACTGTTACTGTTACTGATATTGTTCACCGTGTATACGATTACTGATTGACTGTTACTGTAATGTTATTGTTACTGTCACCGTATCGTCCCAGTGTTCTAGATAATATGGATATTGACTGATTTAACTGAATTGAATAATAATAATGTAAATGGACAACTTACACCGGGATTGGGGAAATTGATGGAGGAGACAGCGTCTGTATTTTGGGTGGACCTAGGATACAGGTTGCGCAGCCGACTTACGGTTCCACTGCAGGGTTACGAGGGATGACTGACATCCCATCTGTTTACTGTTCCACAGTGTTACTGTGAGTTTACTGTTCCACAGTGATACTGTGAGTACTGTTACTGTTACTGACTACCTGGCGGTAAGGCCTGGTTCAGCGCCAGGCATCTGGGCCGTGGTCCCGGGTATGTACGGGACCCACCTAAAGCATGGACAAAGTCTCTTCCACTAATTTCAATAACTTAGGACCCTGATTGACATATGTAGTAGGCGTAGTATGGGATGCGTCTATTACAGGTGGCAATTAGTGTTCGCTGACATAATAAATGATAATAAACTGTTATAATGTATTGTGACTGACATTAATCACCTGACTGTATATTTATATTACTGTGATAGACATATAAGTATAACCATGACCAGTATTGTATACCAGATTAGTGACATGCTAGGTTACACACCATAACGTCAGTTGTTGTTTACAGTTATGTTAGCTACCTTGTTCTACATATATGTTGTTATTCGGTGTTTATCATATTATTTAGTGCTTTCAGTTATCTGTTATTATTATGTATGCACTGTTTCTTCTGCACGAGTTCTTTCCCCTTTACACACACACTCATTATGGTCGCGTTCTGATGACCCTGGATTTGCACGTCCAAATATTGGACGATTGTTTCTAATGTGCAGGTATTCGATGAGACGGTACGCTTTGCGAATAGCTGGAGCTTCTTCCTATTCTATTCTGGTACTTTTGCATTCATGTTCCTGCTATATTCCTTGATTCTTGTATGTCGCATTTAGCCTGTCATTATATTCTTGTTATTTCATGACTCTATCTTTTATCGCTTTCAACTGCCTTATTCTTGTCATTTTTCATATGTTACCATGTGTAGTCTTATATGTATCATTGCAGTGATCTGGTTTAGTTTATAACTTGTTCAGGTTAACTTAGGCTTAGCGTATATGCGTGGGGTATTATCCTCGCGTATATACGTCGCCATAACGACTCCGTATCTTTAGGATCGGGGCGTTACAGAGTGGTATCAGAGCCAGGTTCGACATAAAAGAGAACCTAGTTCCTGCCTGTAACCTGAGACAGTTATGTTGACACTGCAATATACATATACTATTCATATGATAATATTGACTCCATTTGGAAATTGATCGTCCTCTCTTTTGAAATTCCGTTCTTGATCTGTTGATATTCATGATTCCAACACTTCAATTAGAGTGATTTGGATGTCCATCTTGATTTCATTTTTCTTTCCTATTCATTTCTCTCAATTCTATCTCTTGAGATTGGTCTCTCCGTATTGAAGCTGGTAGCAGAGATCAGAGCGCGCAGCGAAATCGTGGTGTCCCAACGAGGCGACATGGATTCTTATTGTGTTCCCTCTTGGTCTTTGATTCTTTTACCATTCCCTAACTTATTTGAATTTCGAGGACGAAATTTTTATTAAGGTGGGTAGAATGTAATATCCCTAATCTAATAATACTGTATTTTTATTTTTCTACAAGTATTTATTTTATTTTACTAGTTATTTTAGTATTATTTGCTTACTTGATTTATTATCATTATTAGTCTTAGTATTATGTATGACTTGTAAACTCTTATTGCTTATATTTAATTATTTTAAATTATTATTAATGGATAGTATTATTATTTTCATTCCAAGCCCAATAAATCTAACCCATTCTCCTTTTCATTTCATTTTATTTTCCTTTCATGCTAAGCCCACCTGAGCCAAGCCCACTTCTTATTTTCATTCTTTTTCCCCTTTCTCTATTTTTGTCTAAGCCCATAAGTTCACTATCTATTTTTCTCATTCTTCATATTATTTATTTCTTTAAATTAAAGCCCAAAACCCATTAGCATGAGATTCTTATCCATTAACTCAAAACTCAATTCTAATCCTAATCCAAATCCAAATCTAGAATCTAATCTAAATATTTAATTCCAATCCAAATTTCCATCCTAATCCTATCTTACTAAATTAAGCAATCTAGCCTAATTAGAGTTCAGGTTCAAAGAACCTAAACATTTCTTCCTCTTCTACCTCAAGAGAAACCTTATCCAACTCTTTCCACCTTCATCCTTCTTTCTCCTCATGAACAAAAGGATCCAGATCTTGAAGTGCAAATTGAGGAGCATGATAGGGGATCAAAGATCAAGTAAGTAATTTATTTTATCAAATTTATTTTATCAATTTTTTTTTTTGATATAAATTTGTTTATTAAAATCATGTCCATACCAAGATCTTCATGAATATTTTTATGCATCAAAACATAACCAACAATCTAACAAAAGTACATATGAAGATCTATCAATTTATAATTTTTAATTTATATTTTTTTCTGAAATTTTGTTTATAACAAAGAAATAAAAAATAAAAAAAAGGACCTTGCCTGCTCTCGGCCAATGGCCGAGAGCCTACAGCAGGCCACCCGGGTGCAACCGCACCCGGGTCATTTTAGTGCACAGTGGGATGGGCCGGCCCACTGTGCACACACCCTCTTTATTTAAAAAAAAAAAAATTTAAACGGTTTGCAGGCCGGACCAGATCCGGCCTGGCCTGGGCGGGCCTGGCCCGGGTCTGGCCGGGCTGGGCTGCACCAGAGCAGCCCAGAGCAAAAAAAAAAAAAAGAAAAGGAAAGGAAAACAAGGAATCTGGACCAGGCCTGGGTCCAGCCTGGTCCAGCCCGGGCCTGTACATGGGCCTGGGTTTGGGCTTGTGGTTAAATAAAAAGAAAAGAAAAAGGGAAGAAGAAAGAAAGAAAGGTGAACTTGCAATTAAAATAAATTATTAAAAAAAAATATCAAAATAAAATAGATAAAATATAAATAATATTTTATAACACTTCTAATTTCTATGATAAAGTTTTAGACATATAGCAACATGAAATTAAATTAAATCACCCTCATTAAACCATTTTCCGTAATGTTAGATTCAAACCCGTTAAATATTTTAATAATTTAAAACCTATTAAAAATCTAACAAAAATCAGAAATTGGTTTAAATTAAACATATTAAATTCACTAAACCTAAAGAATCATATTTCTAACCCCTAAACTAATTAATCAAGATTAAATCCCTTATAACTCCCAAGTAAAATATCTTTTTAAAAATCTAACAATTTCTATTGAAATAATTTATGTAGATTTACTGGAGCCTTATGATTTCAGTGCTTTGGATTTGCGATCGAGTTCAGGTGAGTGTTTCTCTCCCTCTTTCTATTTTCGCTCTCATTATTATATGCATTGGTTTATAGATGTATTTTAATGTGTATGTAGAGTGAATGTAGAACTTGTATACTTTGTTGTGTGAGAGAGAGGAGGCATATACATGTTTTATTGTGTAGAGATCACCGAGCATGAAGGTAGACGGTCATCTCCCGTTTATTTTACATGTTGGATGTATAGGAATATGATATGCATGATTCTTGATACATGTTAGAACCCCCATGTTTGTCCTATGTATATCTAGAGTATTGTTGTAGACATAACAAGATGTAGCATGAGAGTGATTGAGATGGATATTAGTGGTAATGACTTGATCTAATAGAGCTTAGATGCACGTATATGTGGTGATACCGAATATTGGGATATCATGTTTGATCTTAATAGAAATGTGAACCCTTGAGGAATTGTGAATACTTATAAATTAGAGTTGTATGTTAGGGTGAGAAAATTGGCACTGGATATTGTGATATGATGGAACAACAATTATTATATCAGATTTCTAGACTTGTAATGGAACTAGATGATTATAGAACTATTGGGATTATGAATTGGTGGTGATGATTTGGATCTATAGTTGGGTATATGAGAACTATCAGATGATATGTCGTTGATGTTAAGTATCAGTAGTAACTATTCTATATTGTAGTTGATCGAGGATACATTGGATGTGACCTTACCTTACTAAAAGATTATGACGATTGGATTGATACATGAACTCATTTCAGAGTCGGACTGAACTTGTGTTATAGATGATTTTAGATTTACATTCTTTTTGGTTAAACCTGATATGCATTAAGATGAGATAATATATTCAATTAGAGTACTTTCCAGACTTGATACTTATTTATTGGTGATGATTTGATGATGATTCATTCGGATGTGGATATGGGCTTACAATGATGTTAGAGATTGGATAACTGATACTTGGATCAGTATGTAGACTTAGTTGGAATTTGGATTGATCTGGGATTCATGTTATTTTACATTGAATGATAATCAGTAATTAGGCAAGACTTTATTTGTGAGTATTTGAGGACATATCAGATATGACTGAAGTAGTTGAGTAGATATTCTAGATCACATGGGTCGAGGATGTTCCTATTTAATATGATTGTGGTATATGTTTGACTTGTTGATCTCGAGAACATACCATATACTTCATGATTGGTTATTGATTATTTCAGTTAGCAGAGATGACTTATTATGATGGTGATCTACATCTTGGAGTTTGAAAATAGTTATTATTTGATCTCAGTTGCTGAGGGTATAGGATTAGAACATATTGGTGTTGAGGAGAGGACTAATTACAGATTCATTGATATGATAGTCATCGTTTTGGATTGCACTGATACGGACTGATACTTAGTGATTCATGAGAATTGTATTGAGACTATAAGTTGATGGATTAGTTATTGATATCTCTTTAACATGGATGGATGAGATTATGGTCAGCCTTAGTTGAGACTGTTTATTGAGCAGTAGCTAGACTGTTACTGTTATTTTATCCATGTTATTGAAGTTACTGGGAAAATGATTGTTTGACCGTAACCACGGTACAGTCCTATTGTTCATCGTATATACGGTTACTGCTACTGTTACTGTTACTGATATTGTTCACCGTGTATACGATTACTGATTGACTGTTACTGTACTGTTATTGTTACTGTCACCGTATCGTCCCAGTGTTCTAGATAATATGGATATTGACTGATTTAACTGAATTGAATAATAATAATGTAAATGGACAACTTACACCGGGATTGGGGAAATTGATGGAGGAGACAGCGTCTGTATTTTGGGTGGACCTAGGATACAGGTTGCGCAGCCGACTTACGGTTCCACTGCAGGGTTCCGGGGGATGACTGACATCCCATCTGTTTACTGTTCCACAGTGTTACTGTGAGTTTACTGTTCCACAGTGATACTGTGAGTACTGTTACTGTTACTGACTACCTGGCGGTTGGGCCTGGTTCAGCGCCAGGCATCTGGGCCGTGGTCCCGGGTATGTACGGGACCCACCTAAAGCATGGACAAAGTCTCTTCCACTAATTTCAATAACTTAGGACCCTGATTGACATATGTAGTAGGCGTAGTATGGGATGCGTCTATTACAGGTGGCAATTAGTGTTCGCTGACATAATAAATGATAATAAACTGTTATAATGTATTGTGACTGACATTAATCACCTGACTGTATATTTATATTACTGTGATAGACATATAAGTATAACCATGACCAGTATTATATACCAGATTAGTGACATGCTAGGTTACACACCATAACGTCAGTTGTTGTTTACAGTTATGTTAGCTGCCTTGTTCTACATATATGTTGTTATTCGGTGTTTATCATATTATTTAGTGCTTTCAGTTATCTGTTATTATTATGTATGCACTGTTTCTTCTGCACGAGTTCTTTCCCCTTTACACACACACTCATTATGGTCGCGTTCTGACGACCCTAGATTTGCACGTCCAGATATTGGACGATTGTTTCTAATGTGCAGGTATTCGATGAGACGGTACGCTTTGCGAGTAGCTGGAGCTTCTTCCTATTCTATTCTGGTACTTTTGCATTCATGTTCCTGCTATATTCCTTGATTCTTGTATGTCGCATTTAGCCTGTCATTATATTCTTGTTATTTCATGACTCTATCTTTTATCGCTTTCAACTGCCTTATTCTTGTCATTTTTCATATGTTACCATGTGTAGTCTTATATGTATCATTGCAGTGATCTGGTTTAGTTTATAACTTGTTCAGGTTAACTTAGGCTTAGCGTATATGCGTGGGGTATTATCCTCGCGTATATACGTCGCCATAACGACTCCGTATCTTTAGGATCGGGGCGTTACATGTATTACTCACATATCACTTATATAACCTACTTATAGTGTATAATATATTTTTACTATTTTTATGCACATATCCCTTGTGTTACTCACATTTCACTTATATTACTAACTTAATGTGTACATTATCTTTTTTTTTATTACACATCACTTTGTTACTCACATATCACTTATGTTACTCACATATCACTTACCTATTTATATTCAGGAGAGAGTTGTGTTGAAGAAAGATTAAGCTTGATATCAAAAGAGATAAAAATTTTAGGAGAGGTGAGATTCATTCTGATTAAAATTTTCTTCTGAGGGAAAAAGTAAAGTTTAGGAGTTTGAAAGGTTGAAGATAAAAAGAACAAAACACTATGAGAGGTAAGAGAAGAAGGAAACCAATTGAAAGGATATCTACTGATTTACTAATTCTTTTAATCATAAAAAGATATTTTTGTCATATTTTGCAGATGAAGGACTAAAAAATAAAAAATTGGACTAAAAAATAACAACAATAGGATTAAAAACTAAAAAAGAGTCAAAATAGGGACCTTTACATAATTAACCCTAATTTATTTTTTCTTTCTGATACACTACAACAGAAATGGGCTTCCACATCTCCCATTTCACATCGTAAAGTCGCAAACAACATGCATCAAAACACAGTGGCAATTTTAAAATTTCAAAGAAAATACACAATTTTGCCTTTGAGTTTTTTACGGCGGTTATTAAAATAACTGCCATAATATATTAGTTTTACGGCGTTTCTTTAAAGAACCGTCGTAAAAACTCAAAAGGTGGTGGTATTTTTGAAATTTATTAAAAAATATACAATTTTACCCTTTGACTTTTTACTGTGGTTATTAAAATAATTGCTATAAAAAGTAATATTTTACGTCAATTTTGAAAAGAACCACCATCGTAAAAAGCATTTTTGTAAATTAAAAAAAATCGATTTTGATCAGCCATTTCAGCGATCCGCAGCTCAACACTGTTGGACTCTTTATGTTCTGCTTTCAGGTTATCTCTCTCTTAACTGCTCCTCCTTTGTTCTTCGATCCAAAAGAAGCAAGTTCATCAAGGCGACTGCACAGTCGACTGCTTCTCTGAACTGCTCCTCTGAACTCCAATATCTACAAGAGGGACTTCTCAAAATAATTTTTGGTCCGGGAGCTCCACCCTTGAGCCCTCAGGAGGGGGGCTCCCCGCCCCTTTACAAACCCCATGGCGACCTGACCGGGCAGGTCGATCCGTGTAATGACGCTGCATAGGGCGACAAAACGTCAAGGCAACAACTTGGTTGAGTTAAAAAAAACTCCATTTTCTAGATCCTCTTCCCTAGAGTTTGATCTCTCCCCCTCATTCATCAAGGTGATTTCTCTCTCTCCTCGTTCATCAAGATGAGTTCGATCTTCGATCCGAAAGATGGAGTTCGATCTTCAAGGCGAGTTCATCTCTCTCCTCTCGTTCATCAAGACGAGTTCATAAATTGTTTGATGAATTTAAATTTTGAGGCTAATTATGATATTTAGTTGGATGAAGAAAAAGGGTATGGCTTCGAATTTTGAGAGTGATTGTAGCACCCCGTACCCGGGATACGTACCCAGATATGAGACCCAAAATTTTTTCGACTATATTGCTCAATTTCCTTCCTGTATGTGTTTTTGAGTTGTTATTACTTATATTCTTAAGTATCGGATCTGGATTCTCAGACCGAGAGTAAGCCCTGACCCGGACCGGGAACCCATACCAGCCAGTAGCCCGATGTGATTTTCTGGTAGTCTAATTTGACCAATTTTAGTTTCAGAGACTGTTTTCTAATATTTTAGATTTTTCATGATTTTCTGGAATTTTCTGAAATTTTTCTGCAAAATCTCCAAAACCGGTGTCGGTCGGCATCGCTGACTGATTCCCGGATTTTTAGTTTTCAAATGGGTTTGAATTTTTAGAAACGGCTTTCACAGTACTTCTTAGAATTTCATTTTCTATCTAAATACATTTTTTGAGATTTTTCTAAATTTATCAAAATTTGACCGATTCTGGTGTCGGCCGGTATTGCCGGAAGATTTCAGGGTTTTTAATTTGAAAACTACATCGAATTTCTCAAATCCGATTTCACCATGTGTTTTAGAATAATATTTTCTATTTTTGAGAATTTTTCGGTATATTTCTGAAACAGTCAAATTTTCGCCTTATTTAAATAATAATATTTTTACCGGCGATTTCCTTTCTGGCTTTTCCCTCCTCTACTCTCCTACTTTATGCTACCAGAAATTTTAACAAATAAAATAGATAAAAATAAAATTTTTAAATATTTTATTTCCTTTTCTTATTTTTTTCAATTTTCTTTCTTTTATTTCTTTTTCTTTTATTAGCATTAATTTCTTCCCCATTTATCGGCTTAATCCACGCCCGCTGTCGCCCGCCGCCGCCCGACAGCCATAGGGCTGCGCAGCCCTACACCCCCTACACCATTAATTCAACCCATTCCTCCCATCCTATTAAACTACTTCATCCTCCATTTTCAACATAAATCCAAAATCCAAAGAAAATCAACTTCATCTTCCTCCTCCAAACAACCCACTCCCGCATCACTTCCACCGCCGCCTCCACCTTCACCACCACCACCTCCGGCCACCTCTAAACCCCCCAATCAACTCCCCAACAACTCCTCTTCACAATACCATCTCATTCCACCACCAAGAGCCACCCACCACCTCCAATTTCTCCAAAACTCACCTCCATTACCACAACTCCATCTCCAAAATTCTCCACCACCACCAACAAATTTTCCATTCTAATCAACCTAACAACACCTCCTCCTCCTTCTCCAACTCCCCACAACTTCCAATCACCACCACAACCACCACAACTACCACCACCACCATCTTCCACCTCCATCAAAACCACCACCACCATATCAAAACACCACCCAACACCACTTCCTCCTCCCCCCAACCTCGCGCGCGCGCCCTGCTCGCCGCCGCCGCCGCCGCCGCGCCGGCCGGCCACCGCCGGCGGTGGGAGCCGACCACCCCCTCCCTCCTTCTTCTCTTTTCTTTTCTTTTCTTTCTTTCTTCTTTTCTTTCCTTAAATCCTTTCATTTCATTCTCTTTCTTCCCTAATATAAAAACACTTTTCCCTCACATTCCAATAATACCCCCACCATATTCCTAAAACTACTTCCCCATATTTACATCAATACCCTCCTCCTTTTAATTCCAAACAAATTTCAAAATAAACCATATTTTCTCTCTTTTTCCTACAATCCTCTCTCTCCTCTCTCTCTCCTCTCTCATTCCCTCTCTAATAATTTTTATAAATATTTATAAATATATATTTTAATATATATAATTGCGGGCTAGTGGATTCTCGTGCGGATCGCCGATTTTCTGGACTTTAACCGGTATTTTCGTCCCGGTTTCAGGCGAGTGCTTATTATTAAATTAAAAATAATTACCCTTGTATTTATAACATGATATTGACATGTGAACATTTTAATATGCCTAAATACATGCTATGATAATTTTTAGTACATGACTCCATGCTATATTTAATTCCAACAATTGTCATGCTATATTTAATTTCGATAATTGTCATATTTAATTCTGATAATTGCCATGCTATATTTAATTCTAATAATTACCATGCTATATTAATTCCGATAATTTTCATGCTATATTTGACACCTGTATTTATCATGCTATAGTTGACACCGATATTTGTCATGCTACACTTGACCCGTGACATCTGACACTGGCACACGGTATTTACACCGACATGTGGCATTTTACATTTGACATGATATTCATGACTGTGGCACTCGGTATTTACACCGGCACTCGATATATGGACCCGGTACTTGATATGACATACTTGACACCTGCATCTGACACTTGGTATATGATATGCCTTCATGTGGTACAAATACCTGGACTTGACATCTTGACCCTTGACCGGACATTACTACTCCTGATACCTGTATTTATATGGCGTATTCATAACTATTACTATTACGGGGACATGACATGATTATTATATTATTATTACCAGATATTTGGTATTCCTGAACTCCTGTACTCCAGTATACTTGAACCCCTGAAATAGGGATGCTCCTGACATTACCCCTGATATTATACTCCTGTTGACCCCCGTAATAGGATAACCATGGATAATGTCCATTTGTGAACACCCCGTGAATATCATTATTTGAGACTCTGTTATATTTAAACACTTACACCGGGATGGGGGAAATTGATGGGTATCGATATAGCTTCTGTGTTTATGGTGGCCATAAATATGTTGTACAACTTCCTGTAGGATTCGACCTGGTAGGCCACCAGGCGCTTCCGAGGGGTGTACTGGCACCCCTACCCCCTTGCCTGCCTGTCCGGGTGTGCTATAATCCCCTACGTATATCTTGTGGGGAACGGTGACACTCTATTCCTGTTCGGGCGTATATTAAGACCTTCGGGCATATAGTAAGTCCCGGTACCTAGCGGTACGTTCCGGCTCAGTACCGGATACTCCTGGACCGTTGTCCCGGGCATGCACGGGACCCATTCTAAACATGGTTCGTCGTTCCCCATCAATTTCCAATAACTAGCCTTGCTTGATTTGTATGCGGAGGCATATGGCACCGGTCATATACCGAAACATACAAATTGAACGAGTCTTAATAATAATAACTTGATAATTGACTTATGGCTACATGACTTCTGTTACTTACCATTTAGTTACCCCATGCTTGCTAACTTGATTACATGACCTGCTACACATGCTTTATTTCATGATTCGCTATTTATTGTGATTATTCCATGTTTATTTATCTTGGTACATTATACTTGGCATGATGCACTTACTTTTATTTATATTTGCCACTTGGCTTCTTTATGCACTCGCTGGGTTGCCCATTAACAACCCTGAATTTGTATGTTCAGATTTGACAGGTTGGACCGAGGTGGACCCATCAGCTGAAGATCAGGTCTACCTCGAGGAGCAGGCCGATCAGCAGTAGTCCCGTCCAGTCTTTTTCGCTCGCGAGATTCTCTCTCTTCCAGCTCGTGAGTTTATCTTTTGTATCCTGTACAATCCTACTTTTGTAGTACCTGGTGATGTAATATTATGTCACAATTTGTGATAACTAAAGTACTTGTAATATTTTGTATTGGAATGTATAATATCACGTATTTCCGCACTCTGATCCCTGTATTGTGATGTATTGATGCTTAGCGTACATACGGGATGGTTCCATCGCCCTGCGTATGTACGTCGCAGTGGCGTCTCCGTACCCGCCGGGATCGGGGCGCCACAGGTTGGTATCAGAGCCTAGGCTCTCACACCTTCAATACAGCCAGTCTGCAAATTAATGTTGTGTTAATTTGCGACTGAGTCACACGAGTCCTTATTATACATTCCAATTACAAGTACAAAGTTATCTATTCTTTCCTTGAAATCCATCCCTTGATTTCCGAAATCTCATGAAGTTCCTTATTTCATCACCTTTTCAGTCGGCTCGAATATGGAGAGGCGGGGGACACGGAACGGTCCCAGCACTTCCCGTGAAAGTCCGAACGGGGAGAACGATATGTTGAGGCTACTCCAGAGGATGATGGATAGCCAGCAGCAGCAGGTAGAGCTCCTACGGCAAGGATTGCTGACTGCGCCCCGGGAGCAGAGGCCGGGTACTATTTCAGATTTTCGGAGATTGCAGCCAGCAGAATTTTCAGGAACAGAGAAGCCCCTGGATGCAGAGCAGTGGTTGATAGACATGACCGACCTTCTGAAGGCGGCCAGAATTCCTGCTGATAACCAGGTGGAAGTGGCCAAGATCCAGCTGAAAGATGTGGCGAGGACTTGGTGGCTAGCCGAGGAGGCGAGGCTAGAGAAGCCTATCTCTTGGAATCAGTTTTCGAAGGGCTTCTATGAGAGGTTTTTCCCTGCAACTGCTCAGAAGGAGATGGAGGAGCAGTTTATTAGGCTGCAGCAGTGGAATCGGTCAGTGGATGAATATGCTGCCGAATTTCTGAGACTTAGTCGGTTTGCACCATATATGGTGGCCGACGAGGAGAAGAGGGCTAGTAGATTCCAGTAAGGACTGAGGGTGGATATTCAGATGTTGCTTATACCCCACCAGCTGAAGACATACTCTCAAGTTCTTTCTATTGCTCGTGATGTGGAGCAAGGATTGGAGAAGAAGAGGAGAGTTAAACTGCAGCACAAACCTATGAAGCGCCAGTTTCAGCAGGTGCACAAGGGGAACCCAGTCAGATCCTTTGGTGCCCCAGCAGCCAAACGGCCATTTCAGCCTCCTTCCCAGCAGCTCGTGTGTGGGTACTGCCAGAAACCCGGACACAATCAGCGGAACTGCCGTATGGCCAATGGACTGTGTTTGGCATGCGGATCCGGCAATCACTCGGTGGGAGAGTGTCCATTCAAGAAGAACTGGAATGCAGCTCCAGCACCGCCAGCACTTCCAGTACGAGCAGCACCTCCAGCACCTCCAGCTCGAGCAGCTCCCCCAGCACTTTCACCACCACCAATGAGGAGGAATCCAGGACCAGTTGGCAGAGGAGCTCCACTTCCTCCCCAGCGTCAGATTCTGGGTCAGGCTCAGAGGGGACCCAGGACCGGAGTAGGCCGCGGGAGAGGCCAAGCTTTCAACTTGACAGCAGAGGAAGCTGAGGCATCTGGAGAAGTAGTGGCAGGTACAATTTTGGTCCACTCAGTTCCAGTCTTATCACTTTTTGACTCTGGTGCATCGCATTGCTTCATATCCAGTAGATTTATTGCTTTGCACTCTATACCCCTAGTATGTATGGGTGACCAATGGGAGATTAGTACGGGAATGGGGTAGTCACTACTAATAAGATTAGCAAGGCGTGCCCTGTGGAGTTATGTGATAGGAAGTTAGAAGCCGACATGTTCGTACTAGACACTGGAGGGTACGATGTGATCCTAGGCATGACTTGGCTCAGCAAGTATTATGCGGTGATTGACTGTCGGAACAAGAAGGTGATCTTCAGGATTCCACACCAATCGGAGTTTCAGTTCTTTGAAGAACACAAGCCTCTTCGGAAGGTAGATCAACTGGAGTGTGCCACTGCAGAGGACAAGAAGAAGACGGTGTCAGTGTGGAATGAGTTCATGGATGTCTTTGAAGAGATATCAGGACTCCCACCTGACAGAGTTGTGGAGTTCTCTATTGACCTTATTCCAGGAGCGACTCCCATCTCTAAAGCACCGTACCGGATGGCACCAACTGAATTAGCTATATTGAAGGAGCAGCTGCAGGAGTATTCGAGCAAGGGTCTGATTAGACCGAGTACTTCACCTTGGGGAGCACCAGTATTGTTGGCAAACAAGAAGGATGGTGGCAAGAGATTATGCATTGATTACAGAGAGCTGAACAAAGTCACCATCAAGAACAAGTACCCTTTGCCGAGAATTGATGATCTATTTGATCAACTTCATGGAGCCCAAGTGTTCTCGAAGTTAGATTTGCAGTCGGGGTACCATCAGTTGAAGGTGAAGAAGGAAGACATTCAGAAGACGGCATTTAGGACTCGTTATGGTCATTATGAGTTCTTAGTTATGCCCTTTGGAGTTACAAATGCCCCAGCAGTCTTCATGGACTTGATGAATAAGATCTTCTCTCCCTATCTGGATAAATTTGTATTGGTATTCATTGATGATATTTTGGTCTATTCCAAGAATAAAGAGGAGCATGCGGAGCATTTGAGGATTGTGCTACAGACTCTCCGACTGGAGCAGCTTCATGCCAAACTTAGCAAGTGTGAGTTCTGGCTGGAGAGTATAGCATTCTTGGGCCATATTGTTTCTAAGGAAGGAATCTCGGTGGATCCCAGCAAGATTCAGGCGGTGAAAGACTGGCCGACTCCGAAGTCCGTGACAGAGATCAGGAGCTTCATCGGACTAGCTGGATATTATCGAAGGTTCGTGCAGGACTTCTCGAAGATTGCAGCTCCTTTGACCAAGCTGACCAGGAAAGGAGAGAAGTACATATGGACTGAGGAGTGTGCGTCTGCTTTTGAGGAGTTGAAAAACAAGTTGATTTCGGCTCCAATCTTGAAGACACCCTCAGGGACAGGAGGTATGGTTGTATATTGTGATGCCTCAGGGAAGGGCCTTGGATGCGTATTGATGCAGCATGGACATGTGGTAGCTTATGCATCCAGGCAGTTGAAGCTTCATGAGAAGAACTACCCAACGCATGATCTAGAGTTGGCAGCTGTGATCTTTGCGTTGAAGATATGGAGACATTACTTGCTTGGTGACCGAGTGTTGATTTACACTGATCATAAGAGCCTGAAGTACATCTTCACTCAGAAGGAGTTGAACATGAGGCAGAGGCGATGGCTTGAGTTGATGGCAGATTATGATATAGATCTGCAGTATCATCCTGGCAAGGTTAATGTTGTGCCAGATGCCCTGAGCAGAAGACCAGAAGCCAACATGGTTATGTTGCTCACTCAGCAAGAGGAGTTACTCAAAGAAATGAGGCGGCTAGATTTGATGGTGACCCGGAGGGCCGGTGGATCAGTACAGTTGATGGCATTTTAGATCCAGCCGACACTGATGGAGGAAATCAGAGAAGCTCAGAAAGAAGATCCTAGATTGCTGAAGTTCAGAGAGCAAGTGGAGGCAGGACTGAGGACAGATGTCTGCATGCATCCTGATGGTGCACTCTATTTCAGGGGTAGAATTTGTGTGCCTCAAGGGGAGATTAGACAGAAGATCTTGGCTGAGGCCCACAGCTCAGCTTACTCTATACACCCTGGAGGAACTAAGATGTATCAGGATCTGAAGCAACATTTCTGGTGGAATGCGATGAAGAGGGAGATCGCACAATTTGTGGCGAAGTGTCTAGTGTGTCAGCAAGTGAAGGCTGAACACCAGAGACCAGCTGGATTACTACAACCTTTGCCAATACCAGAATGGAAGTGGGAGCATGTTACTATGGATTTTGTCACTGCTCTACCCCGCAGTCCAAAGGGGAACAATGCAGTATGGGTAGTTGTTGACCGTCTCACTAAGTCAGCACATTTCATACCATTCAGAGTGGGGCAATCTACGGAGCTTCTGGCAGACAAGTACATGAGGGAGATTGTTCGACTGCATGGAGTTCCCGTGAGTATCGTGTCAGACAGGGACACGAGGTTCAGATCTCGCTTCTGGGAGAGCCTTCAAGAAAGTCTGGGGACTCGTCTGAAGTTCAGCACATCTTATCATCCAGAGACAGACGGACAGTCTGAACGGACCATTCAGATCCTAGAAGACATGTTGAGGGCTTGTATGATAGACTTCAAAGGATCGTGGGAAGACCATCTACATTTGGCAGAGTTTTCCTACAATAATAGCTATCAGGCGAGCATCAAGATGGCTCCATTCGAAGCCCTTTACGGCAGGAGATGCAGATCACCATTATGTTGGGATGAGGTTGGTGAGAGGAGGCATTTGGGACCTGATGTGATAGTACAGGCAGTGGACAAGATCAGGACCATCCAAGAGCACCTTCGGGCAGCACAAGACAGACAGAAGAGTTGGGCAGATTCCCATAGAAGACCGTTGGAGTTTCAGGCAGGAGAGCATGTATTTCTGAAGATATCTCCGACCAAGGGAGTGATCAGATTTGGTGCACGTGGGAAGCTGAGTCCGAGGTATATAGGCCCGTTTGAGATATTGGAGCGAGTTGGAGAAGTGGCCTACAGATTGGCGTTGCCGCCATCACTGGAAGGAGTGCACAATGTGTTTCATGTGTCACAGCTGAGAAGATACATCAGGGATGAGAGCCATGTATTGGATTATTCAGAATTGGAGTTGCAGCCGGATTTGTCATATATTGAGCAACCAATGGCTATTGTGGACAGAAGTGTCAAGACCCTGAAGAACCGGACCATCCCATTGGTGCTTGTTTCATGGAACAGGCATAGTCCGGGAGAAGCGACTTGGGAGCGGGAAGACGTCATTCGTGACCGTTACCCACATCTGTTCGAACCTTGAGTGGTAATATTCTCTTGTACTCCATCTCTTGTCTAATCAATTATTTATTTCCATGTTCATTTCTTTTCTTATAGAAATTTCGAGGACGAAATTTTTGTTAGGTGGGTAGATTGTAGCACCCCGTACCCGGGATACGTACCCAGATATGAGACCCAAAATTTTTTCGACTATATTGCTCAATTTCCTTCCTGTATGTGTTTTTGAGTTGTTATTACTTATATTCTTAAGTATCGGATCTGGATTCTCAGACCGAGAGTAAGCCCTGACCCGGACCGGGAACCCGTACCAGCCAGTAGCCCGATGTGATTTTCTGGTAGTCTAATTTGACCAATTTTAGTTTCAGAGACTGTTTTCTAATATTTTAGATTTTTCATGATTTTCTGGAATTTTCTGAAATTTTTCTGCAAAATCTCCAAAACCGGTGTCGGTCGGCATCGCTGACTGATTCCCGGATTTTTAGTTTTCAAATGGGTTTGAATTTTTAGAAACGGCTTTCACAGTACTTCTTAGAATTTCATTTTCTATCTAAATACATTTTTTGAGATTTTTCTAAATTTATCAAAATTTGACCGATTCTGGTGTCGGCCGGTATTGCCGGAAGATTTCAGGGTTTTTAATTTGAAAACTACATCGAATTTCTCAAATCCGATTTCACCATGTGTTTTAGAATAATATTTTCTATTTTTGAGAATTTTTCGGTATATTTCTGAAACAGTCAAATTTTCGCCTTATTTAAATAATAATATTTTTACCGGCGATTTCCTTTCTGGCTTTTCCCTCCTCTACTCTCCTACTTTATGCTACCAGAAATTTTAACAAATAAAATAGATAAAAATAAAAATTTTTAAATATTTTATTTCCTTTTCTTATTTTTTTCAATTTTCTTTCTTTTATTTCTTTTTCTTTTATTAGCATTAATTTCTTCCCCATTTATCGGCTTAATCCACGCCCGCTGTCGCCCGCCGCCGCCCGACAGCCATAGGGCTGCGCAGCCCTACACCCCCCTACACCATTAATTCAACCCATTCCTCCCATCCTATTAAACTACTTCATCCTCCATTTTCAACATAAATCCAAAATCCAAAGAAAATCAACTTCATCTTCCTCCTCCAAACAACCCACTCCCGCATCACTTCCACCGCCGCCTCCACCTTCACCACCACCACCTCCGGCCACCTCTAAACCCCCCAATCAACTCCCCAACAACTCCTCTTCACAATACCATCTCATTCCACCACCAAGAGCCACCCACCACCTCCAATTTTCTCCAAAACTCACCTCCATTACCACAACTCCATCTCCAAAATTCTCCACCACCACCAACAAATTTTCCATTCTAATCAACCTAACAACACCTCCTCCTCCTTCTCCAACTCCCCACAACTTCCAATCACCACCACAACCACCACCACCACCATCTTCCACCTCCATCAAAACCACCACCACCATATCAAAACACCACCCAACACCACTTCCTCCTCCCCCCAACCTCGCGCGCGCGCCCTGCTCGCCGCCGCCGCCGCCGCCGCGCCGGCCGGCCACCGCCGGCGGTGGGAGCCGACCACCCCCTCCCTCCTTCTTCTCTTTTCTTTTCTTTTCTTTCTTTCTTCTTTTCTTTCCTTAAATCCTTTCATTTCATTCTCTTTCTTCCCTAATATAAAAACACTTTTCCCTCACATTCCAATAATACCCCCACCATATTCCTAAAACTACTTCCCCATATTTACATCAATACCCTCCTCCTTTTAATTCCAAACAAATTTCAAAATAAACCATATTTTCTCTCTTTTTCCTACAATCCTCTCTCTCCTCTCTCTCTCCTCTCTCATTCCCTCTCTAATAATTTTTATAAATATTTATAAATATATATTTTAATATATATAATTGCGGGCTAGTGGATTCTCGTGCGGATCGCCGATTTTCTGGACTTTAACCGGTATTTTCGTCCCGGTTTCAGGCGAGTGCTTATTATTAAATTAAAAATAATTACCCTTGTATTTATAACATGATATTGACATGTGAACATTTTAATATGCCTAAATACATGCTATGATAATTTTTAGTACATGACTCCATGCTATATTTAATTCCAACAATTGTCATGCTATATTTAATTTCGATAATTGTCATATTTAATTCTGATAATTGCCATGCTATATTTAATTCTAATAATTACCATGCTATATTAATTCCGATAATTTTCATGCTATATTTGACACCTGTATTTATCATGCTATAGTTGACACCGATATTTGTCATGCTACACTTGACCCGTGACATCTGACACTGGCACACGGTATTTACACCGACATGTGGCATTTTACATTTGACATGATATTCATGACTGTGGCACTCGGTATTTACACCGGCACTCGATATATGGACCCGGTACTTGATATGACATACTTGACACCTGCATCTGACACTTGGTATATGATATGCCTTCATGTGGTACAAATACCTGGACTTGACATCTTGACCCTTGACCGGACATTACTACTCCTGATACCTGTATTTATATGGCGTATTCATGACTATTACTATTACGGGGACATGACATGATTATTATATTATTATTACCAGATATTTGGTATTCCTGAACTCCTGTACTCCTGTATACTTGAACCCCTGAAATAGGGATGCTCCTGACATTACCCCTGATATTATACTCCTGTTGACCCCCGTAATAGGATAACCATGGATAATGTCCATTTGTGAACACCCCGTGAATATCATTATTTGAGACTCTGTTATATTTAAACAACTTACACCGGGATGGGGGAAATTGATGGGTATCGATATAGCTTCTGTGTTTATGGTGGCCATAAATATGTTGTACAACTTCCTGTAGGATTCGACCTGGTAGGCCACCAGGCGCTTCCGAGGGGTGTACTGGCACCCCTACCCCCTTGCCTGCCTGTCCGGGTGTGCTATAATCCCCTACGTATATCCTGTGGGGAACGGTGACACTCTATTCCTGTTCGGGCGTATATTAAGACCTTCGGGCATATAGTAAGTCCCGGTACCTAGCGGTACGTTCCGGCTCAGTACCGGATACTCCTGGACCGTTGTCCCGGGCATGCACGGGACCCATTCTAAACATGGTTCGTCGTTCCCCATCAATTTCCAATAACTAGCCTTGCTTGATTTGTATGCGGAGGCATATGGCACCGGTCATATACCGAAACATACAAATTGAACGAGTCTTAATAATAATAACTTGATAATTGACTTATGGCTACATGACTTCTGTTACTTACCATTTAGTTACCCCATGCTTGCTAACTTGATTACATGACCTGCTACACATGCTTTATTTCATGATTCGCTATTTATTGTGATTATTCCATGTTTATTTATCTTGGTACATTATACTTGGCATGATGCACTTACTTTTATTTATATTTGCCACTTGGCTTCTTTATGCACTCGCTGGGTTGCCCATTAACAACCCTGAATTTGTATGTTCAGATTTGACAGGTTGGACCGAGGTGGACCCATCAGCTGAAGATCAGGTCTACCTCGAGGAGCAGGCCGATCAGCAGTAGTCCCGTCCAGTCTTTTTCGCTCGCGAGATTCTCTCTCTTCCAGCTCGTGAGTTTATCTTTTGTATCCTGTACAATCCTACTTTTGTAGTACCTGGTGATGTAATATTATGTCACAATTGTGATAACTAAAGTACTTGTAATATTTTGTATTGGAATGTATAATATCACGTATTTCCGCACTCTGATCCCTGTATTGTGATGTATTGATGCTTAGCGTACATACGGATGGTTCCATCGCCCTGCGTATGTACGTCGCAGTGGCGTCTCCGTACCCGCCGGGATCGGGGCGCCACAGTGATTATGATATGTGCGATCTGCTTGAGATCTATCTGCAACTAGGAATCGCCAGGCGGGATAGAAGAGAATGATGAGGGGAACATGAAGAGGACGAAGGGATTGCCGGCGGGAATGGACGAGGGGGACGAAGAGGAGATCACGTTAAAATTATTTTTTTTAAAAAAGAAAAAAAAAATTGGGGTGTTTTCACGGCAGTTTTAAACCACCGTTGTTGCCTCCCAAGCTTACAATGTCGCCCAGATAGACATCGATTTTTTATCCACCGTCATTGTTGTTTAATGTCGATTTTAAACCGTCGTGGAAGCTCATTTCTATTGTAGTAATAGGTAGAGGTGGTGTTGGCGGTGTTAACTTCTTTTTGTTATGAATA
Source organism: Agave tequilana (assembly GCA_038442645.1). Lineage (NCBI taxonomy): Eukaryota > Viridiplantae > Streptophyta > Magnoliopsida > Asparagales > Asparagaceae > Agave > Agave tequilana. The sequence continues at coordinate 2,815 of JAVJIF010027938.1, read as the reverse complement.
GTGATACTCAGACAACTTGTACGAGATCTATCAAAGGGTGACAAAACACTTTGACACATTTCCTATTCTATTTCCTATTCTCAGGTTAAGAGAGAGAGGAGGTCGATTCTGATTGGCATTTTACCTTTTTGTACCCCTCATGCCCAAATCATGTGAACTCTCCTACTCTTTAATTTGTGTTCCTTGCCCTTATGTTACTCTTCTAACCCACCTAGCTTTTCATTGCCGTCGGCACCAACGGCGAGCGTTGTTTTAACACTGTTTTTTTGTCGACAAAGCAGAGGTGTTCTCATCTCTACCGTTTGAGGGTCCAGCAGCGTTTGTTGTAGTCTGTCTCTTGTGTTCCCCTTTCTGTTTTTTTTATCACTCACTCAGCGCCGCGCGCTATGCGATAATAATACTCTCTTTGTTGTTATAGATTTTGAATTCGTATGAATTTCAAACATAACGCACCATGCAGGGAACAGACTAGCGCAGACATTTTATAATAAATCGTGTTCACAGCTCATGAAAGCAATAACAGTTTGTGAGACACAGTTAGGTCCATATGCACGAGAAGAAACTTGCTAATTAATGAGAATTCCTTTGTCCATGAGAACTCTCTCCTCCAGAATAGAAACTTCTCTTCTCTCTTTTCAGAGTACCTACCTTCTCATAGACTTGAAGACAGTAACTTCAACCTTCATCCATGGAGGCTAAACTGAAGTAGTCGTTGATTTTTCTCCTCCAACCCTGAGCCGTACCCGAAATGAATGATTTCGGGCATGAAATCCCATGGGCAACTCGTTTGTCTAATCATATTGCCTATCAGCGCTCTGGGCCCTGGATGCATTAAGGGGCTCTAAATTATGTGAATAAGCTTGAAAAGAACGACAGTTAACCAGAGCATCATCCAATATATTTGAACATTTGGAGAAATTGAACCTAAATCCTAACCCAGATAAACATAATACGACAATAATCCACCCCGAGAGCATGACCTGCATCAATTGACTTCACGTGAATTGGGATTCCTTCAATCCATAAAAAGTAACTACATGATGTCGAGATGAGTTGGAATAAAAGATCGAGCAAGGTACCGTGACAAGTCTCTCGCCAAGAATGAAGTTATCACATCCAGTTTTGATTGATCCAATCAAAAGTACAAAGTGCTGCAGCATGATCACGAATACCTAGCATTTTCCCATGGAGAAGAATCTCGTGATGTTCGAATACAAGTTGCAGTATTTGAAAATACATCACATACAGTCTCAAGATGGCCAGCATTCATGTCCGCACGAGGTACATGATCTTTGTACAAAATTTATAAGAGGGGCATACCGGCGGCTGAAACTCTAGCTAATGGTTATCACCTCATTGCTCCGAGGAAAGGACATGAAACATGAGGAACACCTACACGATGAAATAAAGAAAATGGATTAACAACTTGGAAATGAATACTCGGCTAGACTTGATCTATGATTTTGATCACATAGTTGGAAAATAAACATCTTCGTACATATACTGTACCACAACTATCAACACAAGATACAAACATAGAGCAGCGGTTGTATTCCTCCATGGTGGTGGTGCCACGTAGTAATACATTAAGTTGTGTTTCACAAAACATTCACAGAATATGAAAGAATCTACAGGGATCAAAGTCACCACGAGCATGTTATATCTACAGTCATGTGATGCTTCAATTCTCAAATGTGAATAAAATTATCAGATTCGATACAAGTGTTTTTGTTGCCTACTTGGGCTCATTTAAGAGTATTACCTGATATAAACAGAGAAACCGCTAGAAAACCAATGGTTTTGAAATGTCTATAGATGTAAGCCATGAGTTATAGACCATTACTTCACATAGATAGCTGCCAGTGATAACAGACGTGGCATCAAGTAAATTTATAATGAACATATATCATAAGGTGTACATCCTTAATATACCAAGCCCTTCCAAAACATTATTCACCCTATTAGTCAACCATACAAATCAAGTTCCAATGAAAATAACATAGGCAAAGTCAAAAGGCAAGTAATACGATTGCAAAGAACTTAACTAGGATCAATCTCAGTAATATGAAAGCTTCATATGTGCACCATTGACATGTGAATCCACACGTGCATCCTTGGCATGAAAATAAAGACAAGTCCAAAATATTTTCAAAAACCAAATTGCAAAACGTTTGACAAGGAAACTTTGACAGGGTTTCAATACTCATAACAGGGTCCACAATGTAATACCAAGCAAGTCTGAATAGAAAGGTTACAAACTTGCAGTTGTGATCAAAACCAAATGAAGAAAATAAGGTAACCTCCAAAAGAATAGGGAAAGGAGCTTTTCACAAGGTATGGAATAACTCAACCCAAACACAAGCAACTATTGATTTGCTAGAATCAACAATTGTCAGACTCCAGATACTATCAAGGCTATCGAGCAGTACTCTGATATTTATAGCTGCACATTTTGTGTTTAAGGTTATGCTCTCTCTCCTTTCTTTTCTCTCTGGCTTTGTCTGCTTAGTACAAGCCCCACAACACCTCTCCTAATAGGTAATACCCTTTGTTTAGTGTGTATAAGAGTCCTAGTGACAATGTGCATAAGAGTCATTATGAAACTATCCCTTTCTTAGTCTAAGTGGAAGAAAAATCCTATTAAACACTTCTTATAAGTGTCTTGACTCTTGAGAGGCCTAAAATCCCAACTGCCCACCAAGTGGTATGTTGGGATGCCAGCCCTCCAATTGGAGGGCATCAGAACAATTCTTGTCTAAGAAGTGTTCTAATAGAATTTTGTACTCTACCAAGTGGGTCAACCGCATGGCTTGGA
>JAVJIF010027937.1:0-74598 GCA_038442645.1 Agave tequilana | reverse complement strand
TTGTTATCTTCGTTCTCCCCAACAATCTAGACAGATATATATACATCTCCTTCTCTGTCGATAAGAGGATTAGCTTCTGATTACCACCAAGAATGCCACACACAAGCACTCTTCGCTTATTCAACGAGAATTCTCATTTTCACGCCCGAGGATTTTTGTCCGGACCACACTGGTGCTTCTAACCTGAAAGGGTGTTCTCTTTTCTGTGTTTTTGGCAGAGTTAATAGGTAGCGTCCAATCATCCGTGGCAGAAAATTCCCACCCACAATATGCATGGAGTAGAGAAAAGCTCTATCAAAGCTCTCCCTTAACTCATGCATAAACATAAAATATATAGATATTCAATAAAAGCTCTAAATATTAAACAAATATTCACAAACAAGCATACACATATGCATGAAACATGCATATATAAACTTTAAATTTCTATACATAATTTCTAAATTTCTCTTCCCCTTTTTGTCACTTCATCAAGAAAGAGGTAAAAAAGAAAATAAAATTTATATGTAATATAATTTTATTTTATTTTTTTTACCATTTTCTTATGACAGAGTTATGTTAAATAAGCTCCCCTTGTATGAAATCACCTAAAGGGGTGAATAAGTGATGTGCTAATCAAATGTGAAATTAAAAAATTTACTAATAAAATTAACACACAAATGATAATCAAGAAGTGAACCCGAATTTTTGATGAAGGGCTCTAGCCGTTCTTCTCAAGATTCCTCTTTAATAAGTGTTGAGATGCTTAGTTGCTTTCTTAGCTCAAACAAGTGAATTGTATAAAACTATATCAAGCATGTAATGATAAACATATATTAGCAAGTAGATATAAACAAGAGTGAGTAAAAAGTTGAGTTGAGAGAGAAAAAGAGCAATCACAAACATGTAAGATTTGTTTCGAGGTTCAAGCAACTTGCTCTACGTTCCCGCTTTCACCACAATAAATGATTTTCACTATGCATGATCCCGCAAGATCACTCAACATTACAAGTTCTCTCAAGAACTCTTGGACCCTCGAGTTCCTCACCAATTTCCGCAAGAACCAAACACATATGCCCGCAAGCTCGATCGAGGCCGTAACCTTCAAACACTCAAATGCAATAAATTGGTGATCAACTCCTTAACCACAAACAAAATACTCACAAATAAGGATCCTATAGATAAATATAGAGATGATAACTCAAGCTTGTATGAGAAAACTAGAGAATTTGAACTTGAAGGCTCAAGAAAAATTTTCAGCAAAACTCTCTTAAATATCTGGAAATGAGTAGCACAAAAATAAACTTCTCTCAAAACTTGTTTTCTTGATTTTTCAAAACTTTTCAAAAATTAGAACTTGTTTAAAAAACTCTCTACAATGGGTCCTATTTATAGGAGATGAGATATAACCATTAAAGAATAATCCCAGACATTAAACACATGATTAAACCCATATAAAGTAAGAAATAGCCGTTTGAGAATAAAATAAAAAAGTTAAAACAGAAAAATAGTCATTTAAAGGCAAACTGTTTGTTCTGACAAACTGGTGACCGACTGACAATGCTAGTAAGAGCAAGCCATTGCACGTGGTCGACTCAGGGGTCGACTGGCCAGAAAAGGCTTCTGAGCTCAGTGTTAAGCTCATCAGAGCAGGCGGTCGATCAGGCTGTCCCACCGACCTGGGCCTGCTCAAATGAGCTGAGCCAGCGACGGCCAGGCCTAGAGTAAAGATGCTCTGTGCACGTCCGGTCGACCGTGCGCGGTAAACCGGACTCAACCAAAAAACTATTTTCTTTTATATTTTAAAAATCATTTAAAATTCAAATAAATTCCCATAAATTCTACAAAAATAAGTTCTTATAAATACTATTCAGCAAAATATATGTGATAAAAAATCATCACATATTGCAAACATTTAAACTTCTTTTTGTATTTTCAAATTCATTTTGAAAACATAAAAACTTAATTTTACAAAAACTAAACACAATAAAATTCAAAACTATTTTGTTTAAACCACAAACTCAAAACTGAATTTTTTTATCTTGAAAACCAATATCAAATTTTGGTGTGTGTATGTGAGCTTGAGCAATCAATTTTAATCTAAACTTTATAAGAATCTAAACAACCTTACAAATATGAGTCTTCTTCTTGATATGATTTTTTTCTTCATCTTGACTCGATCCAAACATGATTTTTGATGAGCTAGACATCTCTTTGAGTACTTGATGTGTCTTTTTATGCTTGAGCTCTTGAATTAACTCATGTTAACTTCAAAACTTGACTTTGAGTCTTTTAAAGAAGCTAAACACTAAAATCATAATCTTGATTAAGTCTAAAACTAAAAATTACAAGATCATTAATACTACAATTACATGAGTTAATCATCATCAAAAATATAGTGATGTTGGGCCAACAATCTCTCCTTTTTTATGATGACAAAACTCATGAAGCTATATATGCGTGAAATAGAGAAGAGTTCTATAGAAGCTCGCTCTTAACTCATACATATCAAATAAACATATAGATATTCAACAAAAGCTTTAAACATTAAACAAACAAACAAATATATACGTATAAAACATATACAACATGCATATACATAATCTTCAAAATGCATATACAAACTCTAAATTTTTCCCCTTTTTGTTACTTCATCAATAAAGGGTAAAGAAAATAAAATAAAGTTTTTATGCGATATAAATTCATGATGAAGAGAGACGTCATGTTAACTCTCTCTGCATACATTCATTATATGGAGAAGAGATAAATAAGCCCTAAATCCCATAAACATAATATACAATGTATAGACGAAGATGTAAAGCTTCCTACACACGTGTATTATAAAGAGAGGTGAAGTTCTTCTTTATATAGTACACTAATCATAAATCTATACATAGAGGGATGTTAACGCTTTTGCATATAGATAATGTAAATCAAAACAATTGAAACTAATTTAAGCATAAAAACTAATTGAAGTCAATTAAATTTTAAACATTTGAACTCTGATACCAATTGAAATATAAAATAATTTAAACATGGATATCACTTGAATCAAATATTGAAAATTTGAGCGCTTTTGATACTAATGAAAACTAATTAAGAAATAAAATTTGAAATAAAGATACCAATTAACAAAACAAGATAGATATCAATTGCAATAATTAATATCAATTGAAAGTTTGGACATATTTGCTAAAAGGAAAGTCATTTTCTTTCTTTGGTAAAAAAGAAGAAAAGGAATTAAAATCAAATCAAAGAATTTCTCTCTTTTTGAAATATTAACAAAACCAATGCATAAACTTGTAAAAGATACCAATTTATACATTTGAGCATATTCAAGCTACGCAAAAGAAGATTGTGTAAGACATACATGAAACATGCATTGACTACTATAATGTGCACAATCAACCAAATCATATGTATGAAATTGTAATTTAATACCACTTGAAATTTGATGCATACATATATAGATAAAAAAATGAGTATACAAAAATTAAATATCATATAAATAATGTGTATAACTCATTTCTATCATAAACCTAATATGCACATGTATAAGGAATAATCAACTAAATTATATAGGCTTCATCATCCAACCAACCGCCCATTAAGGGTAAATATTTTCAAAAATAAATATTTTTTGACAGTAATTTAAAAATACTACCAAGTGAAAAAAATTAAATGTACTAATTTGAAAACAATTTGAAATTTGTTCAAACTTATACCAATATGAAACAAATCATATACATTTCTCGTGATATATACATATTACACAAGAATTGTTAATCAAAAATCTATACAGCATGTATACATACTCATGAATATAAAATCATGAGTAAATCAAAAGGGTAAGTGAGCAATAGTCACGTGAATAATACATTCATGAAATAATAATGATAATATAAAATTCTTTTGTCAAAATGAAACTTCATATCTAGATATTTGAGAAATAAATCCAATTATAAATATAAATGCAAGAGTCACAAAACTAAGATTTACACATATAACTAAATTAGAATTGAGTGCACAAAAGATACAAATCAAGTTTGGCATATAATCAAAAGTGTATCTCAAAGACTATACATGTATTCACAGGTCCTCACAAAATTTACATTTAAATATTTAATAAAAAACATATATCTTAAACAAACATGATATGCTCATAATCAATCATACGAAACATATATAAACAAAAAATGGAGGATAAAGATAGTTACCGATACCAATAAGGCTAACTCTATTTCTCTAAATCAAAATGTGGTCTTTTTATTTTAACTCCATCATAGTGATGCATCTATTGATTAGTCCATCAAGCTCCTCTTGCATCCACCACCAAGGCATCAAACTTTCTCACGTTTTGAGAGAGGACACACTTACATCAAGTAAAACCGATATGCCTTTTGCTGCTCATACTTTCTTGGGTCCTTGAATGTTAGCATTTCGAACTTAAATATTTTATTTATAAAATTTACTCTTTAAAACAAAACTTTGCAAGAAGGTCTTTGCGACCACAATGTGAACAAGTATATATATTTGGGCATACTTATGAGTATGATGTGTATATGTATGTCGTAGAGTATGTGCATGCATGTGTGAAACATATTTCTTGTAAAATATAGATTCCAATCTATTATAGTTAAAAGCGCATTGACTAATGTTGAGCCTAAATAATCAATTCTATTCTTTAAAACACAAAATTCATTTTTGTCAATGCTAAAAACTTAGCTTTGGAAGAAACTTTATAAGCATCAAAATTCTTTTAGTATTTTTAAGAGAAAGAGATAAATTTTCTTTTCTTTTGAAATCATACTTAATTGATTTTGTAAATGCTCATTTTCTTTAATTTCAAAATTTTCTTTTTAAGAATATCATAGTTATTTGAAAGTTCAAACTCCTAATCTTCCAAAGACAAATTGTAATCATCAAATCTAAATGAGATTCCAAGTTTACCTTAAAGGGGTCATCTCCTTAGACCATGAAGCACATATGTGCGGAATCAATCTCACTATCAGATTCACTATCTGAATCCCAAGTTATGGCTGTCATTGCTTTTCTCTTGTCGTTCTTTCCTTACCACCTTTCTCTTGGTGAGATCTTGAATGCAATTCCATTCTCTTTTTGTAGCTCACGATCTTCTCTTATCTTCATCCCCATTTCATGGGTCTTCAAGTTCCCCATGAAACCGGTGAAATCTATTTTCTCATTGTTGTTGAGCTCCTTTAAGGTGATAGCTTTTACCTCTTAAGATTTCAGAAGTGCTCTATTAATCTTTCACACATTTTAGTTATCAGAGATGGGTTTACCTAAAAAATAAGCTTATTAGTAATAGCAGTAAACAGAGTAAGCATTTGATCAATATATTCACAATCAATCATATGAAAACTATCATATTGTGAATTAAGCAAATCAATATTTGCTTTCACTTATGTAGTATCTTCTGAGTGGTGATCAAATTTTCTCAAATATCATAAGCGGATGTGCAATTTATGACCCTAGATATATCATCATTAAGCGCTTGTAATAAAGCATAATGGGCGTTGAAATTGCCATCAAATTCCTTTACAGTAATGTCGGATCATGTGTCTCATCACCCTCGAAAAAATAAAAGGTTGGCTATGGCCTTGGCTACACGGCTACCTTGGGATTGCAAGAATTTGGTCATCTTAACTTTTCAAATGAGAAAGTTAAGCTCATCAAACTTAGGTGGACAATAGTTCTATTGGTCATATATGTGGCAAAAATAGTGATTAGAAAATGTAAGGATCATTATACGGTATTAAAACTAAATATCAAGAGCACCAAGCTCTGATACCAATTGAAATCACATATGAGAGAGGTGAATAGGTGATGTGCTAATCAAATGCGGAATTAGAAACTTTACTAATAAAAATTAACACACAAATGATAACAAAAAGTGAAGACAAATTTTCGGTGAAGCGCACTAGAACTTCTTAGTAAGGTTCCTCTTTAATAAGAGTTGATGTGCTATTTGCTTCTTTGGTTTAAATAAGTACAAGCAGTGTTCTAAAAAACCCGTTACATAACTCATCATAACTCGTTATATGACCTAACGCCGACCAATCGTTACGTAACAGGGTTAAAAAATACAATGTTTCATAACTATGGTTATTTTGCCCGTAACGTTTGTTACGTTACGTTATTAACATAACGCACCGTACTTACGTTACAGTGCAAGTCGACTTTCTATAAAAAAAATCCCCAAATTCGCTCAGTCTAGGCCAAAATTTCCCCCCAAAAAAATCCTCTCTGCAACCTCGTCGTCGGCGTCGAAAAAAAGAAGAAAGAAGAATAAGACTACCTCTGATTGTTCTCCTTCATGGTTTCCGCGGCGTCGTCTCCAAGCGGTAGTTCTCCGTCATGGTTTCCGCCAGCGTCGTCTCTAAGGACATGTAAGCTCTCTCTCTCTCTTCTCTCCCTCTGATCTCTCTCCCCCTTTCGATCTCCTCTGCTCTCTCCCCGGAGAGAGCGAGCAGAGAGATCTAGAAAGAGCAGAGAGAGATTGGAGGGGAGAGAGCAGAGAGAGCACAGAGAGTGAAATATCTAGGGGGAGGGCAAAGAGAGATAATTACTAAAAATATTAGCTGAGATAATATTATCAAAAGATAATTGCTAAAAATTATCATGCTTGTTATCATACTTGTTATAATTCAATTATCATGCTTATTATAGTTTGTTATATTTGCGAACTTATTATGAAATTTGTTATGTTTGCGAACTTATTATAACTGTGAATGTTAAAAATTATTGTGATACTTGCTAAAAATTGTTGTGAGACTTGCTAAATGCGTCATATATTATTTTGATATTTTTTAAATTTTTTTAAATTATTTTTCTATTTATAAAAAATTCTTAAATATAGTATATATATATATATATATTTATTTTTATTAAATAAATATTAAATAGCGTAACCTACGTTATGCGTTATGTTATAACCTATATTTAACATAACAAAAGAAAAACGTTATCGTTACATTATCATTATTTTAAACATTGAGTACAAGCATATAAAACTATATCAAACATGTAATGATTAGCAAATATTAGCAAGCAAGATATAAGCAAAAGTTAGTAGAGTTGAGTTGAGAGAGAAAGGAGAGAATTATAAATACGGGAGATTTGTTTCGAGTTCGAGCAACTTCTCTACATCCTCGCCTTCACCGCAATGGAGAATTTTCACTATGCACGATCCTGATCACCCAATGTTACAAGTTCCTTCAAGAACTCCTTGGACTCTCAAATCCCTCACTAGTTCCCGCAAGAACCAAACACACATGCTCACATGCTCGATTGAGGCGGCAACCTCCAAACACTCAAATACAATTAGATTGAAACACTTGGTGATCAACTCCTTAACTACAAAGAAAGTACTCTCATAAATAAAGATCCTATAGGATAGATATAGAGATGATAGCTCAAGCTTGTGTGAGAAAACTAGATATTTGAAAACTTGAAGGCTCAAGAAAAAACTTTCAGCAAAACTCTCTTAAAGATGTGAAAATGAGTAGCGCAAAAATAAACTTCTCTTTCAAAACTTGTTTAGATTTTTTCATTAATTTTTCAAAACTTAAAACTTATTTAAAAACTCTCTACAATGGGTCTTATTTATAAGAGAGGGGATATAACCATTAGATATTAATCCCAGATATTAAACATATGATTAAACCCTATAAAGTAAGAAATTACCGTTTGAGAATAAAACAAAAAGTTAAAACAGAAAAATAGTTGTTTAAAGGCAAACTGTCTGTTCTGACAGACTGACCGGGCGGTCGACTGACAATGCTAGTAAGAACTTGCTATTGCACTCGGTCAAGTCAGGGGTCGACCGGCCAGAACAGGCTTCTAAGCTCATTGTTGATCTCAGAGCAGGTGGTCGACCGATTTGGGCCTGCTCAATGGGTCGACCGGGCGGTCGACCGGGCCCACAGAAAAAATACTCTTTGCATGTTGTGCATGTCCGGTCAACCGACCTCCGTCCAAAAACATATTTTCTTTTATATTTAAGAAATCATTTAAATTCAAATAAAATTCCTTAAATTCTACAAAAATAAGTCTTATAAATATTATTCAGGACAAATATATGTGATAAAAAATCATCACATATTACAAATTTGAATTTCTTTTTATATTTTCAAATTCCTTTTGAAAATGTAGAAACTTGATTTTACAAAAACTAAACACAAAATAAAATTCAAAACTATTTTGTTTAAATCATAACTCAAAACTGAATCTTTTGATCTTGAAAATCATATCAAACTTTGGTATGCGCGTTGGAGCTTGAGCAATCAATTCTAATCTAAACTTTACAAGAATCTAAATAACCTTACAAACATGAGTCTTCTTCTTAATATGATCTTCCTCTCCATTTTGACTCGATCCAAGTGTGATTCTTGTTGAGTTAGACTCCTCTTTAAGTACTTGATATGTATTCTTTGTGCTTGAGTTCTTGAATCAACTCGTGTTAACTTTAAAACTTGACTTTGAGTCTTTTGAAGAAGGTAAACACTAAAACCATGCTCTTGATTAATTTGAAACTAAAATATTACAAAATCATTAGTACTATAACTACATGAGTTAATTATCATCAAAACTAGAGTGATGGGCTTTTGGGCCAACATTGCATGCATGTATTACGCAGATAAGGGATGATCAAACCCTAAACCACATAAGCATACATATAATGTATAGACGGAGATGTTAAGCTCTCTCTACACACGTGGATTATATAGATAAGAGATGTTAAGCTCTTTTTTTTACATAACACACTCATCATAAATCTATAATAAGAGGAGATGTTAAACTCTCATTGCATATAAACATTACATACCAAAAAAAATAAATTTATATACCAATTTTGAAGAGTTTATTATTGAAATAATTGAAATCAAAACAATTCTAAACTAATTTAAACATAAATACTAATTGGAATTAAACATTAAAACACTTTACCAAAGTAAAAACCAATTTTTTTTCTCTTTGTCTAAAAAGAAAGAAATTTAGTTAAAACAAGTAAAACAAATTCTCCCCCTTTTAAAATACTAACATAAATGTGCTATCAAATCACATCAAAGATGTAAATAAAATAATTTTTATTTAGATGAAAAATCTATCAATAAACTTAAAATTATGTGTGTGAATTATGAAAGTATTAAAACTCATATCACACAAAACTAAACACATAAGCTTGTAAGAATATTAATTTCATATAAAAGCTAAGTAAGAAGAAATTATGCTAAAGACATGCACATAAAACATCATGGACTAGTATAAACATACACAAACAATCAAATCATATATATGCATGCATACCAATTGTAATTTAAAGCCTACATATATAGATAAATATGAATGAGTACACGAGAATCATATATATATATATATATATATATATTATATATATATATATATATATATATATATATATATATATATATAAAATCTTGTATGTATCTCATTTCTATTACCAAACATGCATATGTAAAAAGAATAATTAAATAAATCATACAATGCATGTTTACCTAACCAACCGCCCAAGCAAGATAGATATTTTCAAAACTGACTACTTAAAAATAGTTGAAAATAATTTGAAAAATATTATCATGTAAAAAATAATGAATATATTAATTGAAAAATAATTTGAATTTGATTCAAAACTATATCAAATAAAAACAAGTGAATTTTAAAAGAATACATGTATAAATGTAAGAATCATCAAAAACTAGGATATACATATACAACAAAAGTAGAATTGAGTATACAAAAAATATGGATCAAGTTTGACACAAAATCAAAAAAATATATAAGAAGTTATACAAGTATATCACAAGTTCTCAAAATTTGTATTTTATTAATTAATAATAAAATATTTTAAAGCTAAAATGGAGGATAGAGAAAGTTATCGATACCGATAAGGCTAACTTCATTTCTCTGAACCAAAAGTGGTCTTCCCTCTTAACTCCTTAATGATGGTGCATTCAATAGTGTTGTCTATCATGCTCCATGTGCATCCACCATCAAGGCACCAATTCTCTCACATCTTGAGAGATGACACGTCTACATCAAATAAAACTGATATGCCTTTTAGTACTCATACTTTTTTGGGTTCTTAGTTGTAAGCATTTCGAACCCAAACATTCTTATTTGACGCATGCAAGTTATCATAACAAAACTTGACCAAATGACCTTTGCAGCCACAATATATATAAGTGTACACTTTGCATGAGTGTGAGCATGATGTTCATGTGTATGGCTGTGCATGCTTATGTAGAACTTGTTTCTTTTAAAATAAAGTTTTCAATCAATTCTTGTCAAATGCACATTGACTTAAAGTTGAGCTCAAAACATCAATTTTCTTTTCATTTCATCAAAATTTTCTTGTCAGAAACAAATGTGGGGTTTTTAGTTTTGCTAGAAACTATAGCATAAGTAGTACGGATGCGGGAATCAAAATCCTTTTTGAGATTATTAAAAAAAGCAAACAAGTTTTCTTTCTTTTTCAAAATCTCTTCCTTTTCTTTTTCAACAAAAACAATTTATTTTTTTAAAGACTCATTTTCTTTTAAAGCAATCTCTTTTTCTTTAGAAATCAAATTAACTTGATTTTTTTAAAAAATATTTTTATTTTTCAAGAATTCATTTTCTTGTAAAGCAATACTCAAATTGAAGATGATGAACCATTTTCTTTTTTCAATTTTGTATTCTTAATCTTCAACAACTCATATTTTTCTCAATTTTTTTAAAAATTGAAGAATGCTCATCCATACTACTACGTTCATCAAAATCTAAATGAGATTTCGAGTTACCTCAGGAGGGTTATCCTCTTGGATCATGGAGCACACGTGATCGGAATCAACTTCTTTTTACTCTCTCCGTGTCATTAGGAACTGGTATACAAAAGAGATCAATGTATTCCATGCTGCAAAAGCAGACACAATTAGAAGCTTTGGAAATATATTCATTGTTTAGAGTGCATCAACGCATATGCGGCTTTTGCATTTGCCTCAAAATATTTGCCATTTTCAAGATTTAATTCTTTAGTTATGGCAAAATAAAATTAAATTTCAAGGGATTTGAGATATATTTTCATTTTAATCTTTCAAGTTTGAAAGTTAAAAATCAAACATAAGTGGATCAAGAAAATTCATGAGTGTGTGTAGCAAATAATTTTATTAGAAAATATGAGAATTACTCTTTGGCGATTAAATCGATAATCAAGAATACCCGCTCTGATACCATTTGTAATCATCTAGAGGGGGTGAATGATGATGTGCTAATCAAATGCGAAAACTAAAACTTTAACTAACAATTCTAAACTAATAAAATCACAAAACAATATTAAACAAATATGATAATTAGGCACAAACAATATCAAGCATGTAATGATGGGCACAAGTAATTAGCATGCAAAATATAAACTAGAGTGCATAGAATTGAGAGAGAGGCAATCACAAACACAGAGATATGTTTCGAGGTTCGAACAACTTGCGCTACATCCCACCTTCACTGTAATGAAAGATTTTCACTAGCTCGATCGCGCAAGATCACCCAATGTTACATGTTCTCTCAAGAACTTTCGGACCCGTAAGTCCATCACTCGTTCTCGTAAGAATACCCATACGAACTCGCAAGTTTGTTCGAGATCGCTGATCGGGAGCGGAACCGGCACTTGAAAATATATTTTTGTGAAATCAATGAAATTGTATATGTGTTCTAATGGTCCCTCGATACTTCCGTTATAGCATTGGCTCAACGGGTTGAACCACAGGACGGAGGCGATAGAAATATTAACAGTTCTTATTCACGTGTTATGTTAACAACTCTTCTTTGTTAAAAGAATTAGAAAAAGTAAAAGAAAAGGAAATCCAGAAGTGATAAGTGAGGAAAGGCGATGAAAGCGGCGATGTGAAAACGAAAGAGAAATGGTTCGAAAAACAAATAGAAAAGAAGATGAAGCTTGTGGTAAAGAAAATAAAAACAAAGGTGAACTAAGAGGATGGTAAAAATAACGATAGAAAAAATGATAAAGATTTTGGAATTGATTTTTAAAACAAAGTAAAATAAAACTCATGGATACTAACTACTAATTGCTCCATTAACCATGCTAACCTCTTAGTGATAGTTGTCTCACATGGATCCTCGACCATCACTAATCCTTAGCTTCAAGAGACGATACAAAGCATGGCTTATAGATTATTCTTCTACATTCAAACAACACATTCATATCACACAGCAAGTTGCAAGCTACTATTAATTCATCAAAACGGTTAGAGGAGAGCATGAAATAAAGAAGACATTGCAAGTTAGCAAGTTAGTGGATTAGATGTTAGAAATGTTAGAATGTTAGAATCCATCATCATGAGTCATCAATGGCTCTTGCAAGAGTAAGGCCTTGTAGAGTCTACTAGATTCGTGTAATTATCAAGTAAGTGGTTAGATGGTTAGTGGTTAGTAGTTAGATTGCCATGAGAAGAAAAATTAGCCAAGCATAATGTAGAAGATGGAGAAGATTACAATGGAAAAGAAAGGAGACACCTTTACATAGATTGTCACCATCTATTACATCAATATCTCTCTATCTCTCTCTGAATCTCTCAACCCTACTACAAGATCTAAAAACAAAACAAAAATACAAAAGAAAGAAGAAGAATACCTACACTACACTACACTAAAAGATAGAAAACCTAGTCTCATTTCCAATCTGCTTGCGTTTCGGCCAAACCCTGCCATATTTATAGGCAAAAAGAGATTTCAGAAGATGAGACGTGGCCACGCATCGAAGATCGACGCGTGCCCCCACCAAATTGCCACGGAAACGCAGCTATTGCCGAGTTTCCGCGGCAATACCAGGGACCTAGGTCCCTGGTTTTGGTGCGGGGATGCGCGACGCTTCGGAGACCTTCTAGATATGCTCCGATTTGGGTATTTCAATCCGTATATTCGTCTGACATGCGCAAGGGTCTAGGTCAATGTATCTTCTAGAAGATCCCTTGCTTGGCCTCCAAGAAATGCGGATTTAATTACTCGAAAATGGGTTTAATTAAGCTCTTCTTACCCATTTGCCCTCCTTGTCTTGATTATCTGTAAGAGAGACCAAAACACGGTTTAGACCGATATTTTATTCATAAATCGGTAGAAAAATGTGATATAATAATGCAGAACTGTAGACTAATCACACCCCCACACTTATCTTTTGCTCGTCTCGAGCAAAACAAGAAAAACTATACTACAAATATTATTACACCACTTTCGCAGGTGACGCGATTGCACTGAGCGTGTGTAACAAGCAGTTAAACCTCTAGGTTACCCCTAGAGGAGGAGTTATCTCCTGAGGGTTTTCAGCGGATTGCACCTACAAAATTCATAAAGAAAGAAGACAAATGTTAGTATTTTGAAAACATATTTTGAAAGAGAGACAAGTTTTTTTCTTCTTTTTTCTTCCCTTAGTTTCTTAGGCTTTCTAGTTTACCCCGAGTAGTAAGCCTTTAACCGATGACTCCCAGAGCAGAACGTTTTAGGGCACCAGATGAGAAAACATCTCTCGGGTTTAAGGACTCGAGTAAACAAGGCTACAAAACTAAGGGGGGATTATTTGTTTCTTTTGATCACCGTTAGGCGTGAATAATCATGCTTCTTGAGGTATAATTATCCAGCTTAATAAGTGATTTTTTTATTTATTTATACCATATATATATATTTATTTAGTTTTGCTTTATGACATTTTAGGTCTTTGTTTCTATCCCAAATTGTGTTGTGTGAAGTGCATACTATCTAAGGCAAAAAATTTAAGATAAAATTATCTCCAATCTTTTATACTTAACCTATAATCTTAAACAACATCCATTATTTCAACTAGGTTTAAGATGTCATAAATAAGGTTTCCTTAATTTCTAAGATCATCTTAATTTTCTTAAAAATAGATCAAAACTTTATCTCTTGTTTCAAAAAGTTTTTAAAGAAGGGAAAGATTCTATACAAAAGGGAAATTCTAAGAATATCCTAAATAAGTGAAAAGAAAGAAAATCTAAAAAACTCTATGTTAGTAAAACCTCCCCCACACTTAACTCATGCATTGTCCTCAATGCATCGTGATGTATGTATGTATGAAAAAATAGAGAGGGAAGAAAAAATCACCTCAAGGTGGTGGTTCCGGTGGTGATCTGATTGGTTCACGAAATGCGGCCCAATCCAATTTGCGTGGAGTCCAGATGAACCCACCAGAGATCTCTAAATACAACCCACTAGAATGATGTATATATGGATGATTTTTATTAAGAATTTAACCCTATCTAATTTTCAATTTTCAAAATAATGTCTGAGTTAATTTTATCAACACCTTTGGCCCAAAATGGAGCATGAAAGATGGAATGATTGATTTGGACTCATGAAGCATAGGAACAACTACTGACTCAGGAATTTGACTTAAGTCAAGTAAAGGTTCAGGAGTCAAATTAGTTCAGGAATCGGGTCAAATCAAGAAGTTGAAATTCTAGTCCACATTCATTTCCCCACGAATGTGACTCACTGAGATTGGTGATTCAAGTTCAAGAATGAAAGGTATAGGAACCAAAACTGACTCTAATTTGGGTAACAAAACTGGAGTCAATATTGTTGATTCAGGAATTTGAACTGGATCACAAATTTGAGGATCAAAGTCACAGTCCTTGTTGAGTTCAATTTCATAAAAATGAGAACTTGTCAATATGTCAATGGGACATTCAAAAGTATGAAATTGGTCAAGTTCAATTTGTTGATTATAAAAGATTGATGATTCAATTTCACGATGGATTGGCACAGGACCAATGTTGACTCGGAAAAAATACTGAAATCAGGTAAAAACGCCTCAGTCATTATGGAATATGGCACTGAAATTGAATTACCAAGTTGAGATTTAGGATCATATTCATGCTCAAGTTCAATATAAGGAAAGGATAACTTGCCAAAATGTCAATGGATTTTCAACATTTAATGTTTGGTCAAGTTCAGATGGGCGGACTGAAATTGAATCTTGGTTTCCAAAATGACAAGAATCCTGGGTCAGATCAATAGAGTTAGAGATAGCTGAATTGGTCAAAGGTTGATGAGATAGAGTTTCCTCATTCTTGTAATGCTAAACCAATTGACTCAATTGTGTTTTCAACCTATTGATAGACTGGGAAGAAGATTTTTGAAATTGTAGTGCGGACTCTTGCAAGACTTCTATACTCTTTTCTAGATGTGATATTTTTTCAAGTGGATGCTCTAGAATGGGAGTGTAGGAATCTTGGTTTCCAAAACAACAAGAATTATGGGTCAATTGATAGAGTTAGAGATATTTGGATTGGTCAAAAGTTGAAAAGAGAGAGTTTCCTCATTTCTATAATATTGACAATTGACTTAATTGTGTTTCCAACCTATCAATAGACTGAGAAGAAGAATTTTGAAATTGTAACGCGAACTCCTGCAAGATTTTTATACTCTTTTCTAGATTTGATTTTTCTTCAAGTGGATGTTCCAGAAAGGGAGTATAAGAATCTTAGTTTTGGAAAGATAGTGAGATGTGAGTCCAACATATTTTGAGATTGAAGCTCAGACTCACGAAAGCACTCCATACTCGTTTTCAGGGTAGATGGTTGGTCATTTTGAATAGGTGAAAATGAGTATGAATCTTGAAAATATTGTGGAATTGGGGTTAGCTTCTTTTGTTGGGACCCAAGCATGGCTTCTATATTTTTTTTGAACTCAGATTTTTCTTCAAAATTGGGAAATGGAGATTGTGGAGATTGTGAAAATTGTGGATAAGGTGGTGGAAAATTTAACTCGGGAGGTGAATCTCCATTGACTCTGTGAAGAGTAGAAATTATTTTGAAAATTATGGTTAAAAGATTGTGGGTATGGGTTGTATTGATTCGGATAAGGCCAACCTGGTGTATTTGGTTGGTTCATATTGTAAAAGGCTGGGTTGAAATTATTCGAAACAAATGAGGTCGGTGTGAAATATGGATTCTGAAAAAAACACCTAGAGGGAGGGGGGGTGAATAGGTGTAAGTGCTAATCTAGAACTAAATGCAAAACTAAGTGCGCTAAATGCGGAAGCTAATGCAAATCTTGCACAAACTTAATACAACACAACAAGTGTAGCCGAATTCCCCGTGAAGGGCTCTGGACTAACTCCTCTTGATTCCCCTTGAATGGGTTGAGGTGCTATGTGAAGCTCTTGTTGGTTAAGTATAAGTTAGACACACACACAAGCAAACCAAGCAAATAAGGATGAATAGCAATATGAATATATGCAAGGCAATACAAGCAAATAGATATGATATGACAATATGAATTATGCTCAACACAAGCAATATATGATATGAATGAGGTATGATGCTTTGCACAAATAAATGAGAGAGAGAGTTGAGAGATATTGGATCAAACGCAAACACACGGATATGTTTCGAGGTTCGAGCCCCTAGCTCTACATCCCCGCCTACACCACCGTGTAGGATTTCCAATCCACTATCTCCCACCGAGGGAACCTCTACCGAAGAGGATTTGTTACAACAATGGAGTACCGAACTCCTCTCTCAAACAAACACCTCCTCACACAAGAGGGGTAGGCCCTTAGCCAAACAACAACAACCAACACCTCTACTGAAGAGGGTTTACAACCAAATTCCACCTCTCACTAGAGGGAGCAAACCAATCACCCGATCACCTCTACCTAAGAGGGATACACAAAGAATAAGGGTGTACAACAAGTGGTTTCTTTCAACCACAAACAATCTCTCTTTCTTTTCTCTTTTTCCACAAAATAAGATCCTAAATAGATTAGGATAGAAGATAGCTCAAGTGTGGAAAACTAGGTGTTTGGAAAACAAGCAACAAAGAAAAACACTTGGGAAAATTCTTGCAAAAGATATAGAATGAAAACCAAGACAAATCTCCCAAAATACTCTTTTCTTTGATTTTTCCAAAAACCTAAAACAAATAAGATGAATTCTTTTGGCCCAAAAACACTTTTGAAATCTTTTAAAAACACTTAAGAAGGTATGAAATTTTTGCTCTTAAAAACTTCTCCAAAAACTATGAAGAGATGGGGTATATATACCCCAATACAAAACTAGCCGTTAGGCTGATGTGGCAGCCTGACAGGCTGACGGTCGACCGGCCCGGTCGACCGCCAACGGTCAGAATTATGACCGTTGGGCAACCACGGTCGACCGGCCCGGTCGACCCAAACAAACAGAGAGCACTGCTCTCAGCCCGGTCGACCCGGACGGTCGACCGTGCCAGTGACTCCAAACGTGCACAGATTTGTGCACGTCGGTCGACCCGCCCGGTCGACCGACTTCAGCCAAGTCAACTAGGTCAGGTTGACTAGTCGACTGATTGAGGCCTGGAACAGAAATCTGAGTTAGAAAAACTGGGGAAAATATTTTATAAAAATCTTTTATCTTTTCTGAAAATCCCATAAAACTTGTTTTAACATTTTGTATTGAAACACAAACAAGTGATAAAAATTTCAAGACATATACAATCATATCAATTCATTTTTGAGTCTTGCAAATTTTATCAAAAACAAAACTTGTATTTTTATCAAACTTGATTTTTCAATACATGAATAGGATAGTCAAAATAAGTTTATCTAGCAAGTTTAAAGCATGTATGTATATCTAGAACATATCTAATATACATAGAAATAAAGTAAACTTGTTTTGATCTACTATTCATGAAAACCAAATCCAAAACATAAATCTTTTGTGTGTAGTGCACTTGAGCATATCAACTATACTAAGCTTTACAATATGGATCTAAAACACACTATCTAAACTATGGATACCTAAGTCTTCTTGATGATCTTCATCTTCAAGTTGACTTGCTCCAAAAACTCCATCCATGGGCTAGGCAATGTGTGATCATGAAGCTTTGGCCCTGGAATCACCATGAAAAGCTTCTAAACTCCTTGTTGAAGCTAATCACCAACTAATATCTTGGTTAATGATCTGAAACTTAAACAACACAAGATTATTAGTAAACATAACTACATGAGTTAATCATCATCAAAACTAGGGTGGAAGGCCTTTGGGCCAACACAATCCCCCTTTTTGATGATGACAAAACTCATGGAGTTATATATGCATGGATTAAAGTTAAGCTTCAAAGAAGCTCCCCCTTAACTCATGCATAAATAAATAAATAAAAGATATGCAATGAATGTACATAAACATGTATGCATCAATATGCATAAAACATGAACATGTTCTAGAAGCTCTAGTTACCAATAAAATTAATAAAGCATTAACAAAAACACTAGATGCTCTAGATACCAATAAAACTTAATATATGCAAAAACATAAATATGCATATATAAAAACCACAAATTATTCTCCCCCTTTTTGTCAATCATCAACAAAGGGGTAAACAATCAAAACAATAAAATGAGAGGTAAAAATCTTTCTCCCCCTTTTTGTCAATCAAAACACTAAAACAATGTTCTCCCCCTTTTTGTCTAAAACAAAAAACAAAGTCAATAAGGGGTGACTATAAACTGATATCAAATAGAAAAATATGACAATGAAGCATCTTGTTATCAATTGAAAGGAAACAATCAAAAAAAAAATATTGATACCAATTTTAAGCAAAAACACATGAAATATCTTGATACCATTTGAAATTAAACATAATAAATTTTGAATGTCTAAACACAAAAATTTTGATACCAATTGTAAATATTTTTCATTTTGAACAAATGATACCAATTTGAAATTTTCAATCATAAAGTAAGGGAGTACAAATACCAATTGAAAGAATGAAAATCGAATTTTCTCCCCTTTATGAAATACCAACAAAAGTTATGCATAGGCTTGAAATAAGATACCAATTGAAAACTAAATCAATTGAAATAAAGTTGAAACTCAAGCACTAGCATAAACAAATTTGTGCGCAAAAAATTTGTATCTTAAGCACAAATAAAACAAGTATATGTGTATGAAATAGAATGAGTACCAATCACCAATAGATGATACCAATTGAAAGTATACATACACAATAAACATATGAGTATACAAAATGATCAAATTGATACCAATTGAAAGAGTTCAATGATACCAATTGAATCAACAATAATAATCAAGTGTATATCTCATATAATCTACCACCCAATCATGGTTCAAGTTTTAAATGATTTTCACTTATAAAGCATACATGAACATGATCTCCCTTCCAACCGCCCTTGGATGGTAGGGGTTTTCAAAAATAGATTTGGAAATAGGCTTAGTTTGAAAATCTCTACCAAGTGAAGAATACGAACTAGTTAAATGGAAAATCTTTTAAACTAGTACGAAATCCTTCAAGTAAGGAATAAAGTAAGAATAATTTTCATAAAACATGAAATCCACATGATACTCAACACTCTAATTCAATTAGGCATAAATATGACTCATGAATACAAAACATGAGCAAGCAATAAATGTGAGTGTACAAATAAAGTGTGAATATCATAATCATGAAAATATTCAATTAAGCTCAATTATTCCTTAAACATTGAAAACACGAAAATCATCAAACTTATTTAATCTTCAAGGCATATGTATGTCTTATACAAACTAAAGCATACATACATATCCAAAACATAACGAGTCCACAAAATATATGCATTAAGGCACGTGGCTCAAAAAGGATGTATATGTATAGCAATAATTTGGATAAAAATAGACATATACATGAAGTCAAACAATTAAACACAAAATCAAGAAAATCTAAATCTTCACCAAAACAAATTTTCATTTCAAGGTATATGTATGAATTGTCAACACAATAAGTATACATACATATCCCTAAACACAATTGAGTCCATATATAGATTTGCATGAAAGGCAAATGACTCAAGGGGTATACATGTATATCTTAAAGTTTGGCAATACAAACATATACATGAAGTGCAAACTCATAAAACAAATTCAAAAATGAAAATACAAGTTTAAAATGTATGAATCATCAAAACTAGACTATACTAGCACATTTAATGGGTTCAAATAAACATTCAACTCAAACATATATAGATTTATTTGTAGCCCACTATATGCACAAGTATATACCTAGTCTTAATGAAAACTAACATCTAAACATGTAATCAACACATGAAGCATCAAAACACATATAAAAATCAACATGATAGACATAAACATGATTATTATGAATATCCACATGTTATTAGATATATGATATACGCAATAGCAACCAAATAGTGAGAACACAAAAGAATTTATCCATATTAAACATGGGTGTCTCAAAATAACTAAACATGTATATCACTAATCTAATTAACATGGCATTTTCATACTAATCACTAAACAATGAAACATGCTATGAAAGATAAACATGGAAAGCATGTAAACAAAATAAGGAGTTAGGAACCGTTACCAAAACCTAGAAGGCAACTTCCCTTGTCTCCAAAACATGGTGGTCTTCCCACCAAACCTTCCTTGAAAGTGATGCATCCAATTGATTTCCTTTAAGCTCGGAACACATCCACTCTAAGGTGTCATCACTCTCACGTCATATGAGAGCCCACACCTACATTAAACAAAGGAGGGGTGATCTTTGGTACCCATACTCTTTTGGGTCCATGGGGGTTAGTACCTTCTCTAACCCAAACAAACTTCTTTGCTAAATTTACATTATGTAATCTATCAAAACAAAATTTAGCAAGGTGGCCCTTACGTCCACAATGTGTACAAGTGTACACATGAGCATACATATGGTGATGGGTGTGTCCGTGAGAAGCATGTGTATGCCGTGGAGGGTGTGCATGCATAAAAGTTGAAACTTGTTTCTTTCGAACCAAGGATTCCAAGCGTGTGTGGTTCATGGCACATTGGCTCATAGTGGAGCCCAAACAATCAACCTTCTTCTTAAGCAAACAAATATCATCATTAATCTTAGAAGAAGAAGTACATACATTAGGTAGACTAGATGAAGAAGCTACACTAGCATGACAAACATGTGCATCCATTTTATTTTGCAAAACATTATTTTTCTTTAAACAAACATTTAAATCATTTGAAATAGAAATACTTTTGTTTTTCAAAGCAACATTCTCTTTTAAAACAAAATCAATTTTTGAAGACAAGTTCTCATTTTTCTTCAAAAGTGTTTCACAATCATTTTTTGATTTTAAAAATTTATTTTCTTTTAATGCAAGTTCTAATTGAGATCTCAATGTATCCCTTTCATTAGAGACCTCAACGTTCTCTTGCAAAACATTGTCAAGTCTAGAATGCAAACATTTATTTTCTTTTTCAATTTTTAGACTTTTCTTTTTCAAAACTTTATATTTTTCAATCAATTTTTCACAAACAATTGAAAGTTCTTCATTCAAAGCATGGGCATCATAATTATCACATGAAGAACTAGAACAATCATCACTATCTAAGTGGGTTTCCGATTGTACCTCAAGGGAGTCATTCCCTTGGACCATCAAGCATTGTGAGTCGGATTCTCCACTAGATTCCTCCGGTTGATTTGGCAATTGAAGCTTGGAGGTGGTGGTTGTTGTCAACATATTCCACACTACAAAAGCGGAATCAATATTAGAAACATGCATAAGATATTCTTTTGAAAGTGTGCTTCTAATGGCCTCAAGGGCTTGTGTGCATTGGCCCATGTATGATTGCTATCACTAAGGAAGGATTCCTTGGTAATGGCAAGGTAAACCTTATGTCCTAGGGTTTGTAAATAAACGGTCATCCTAATCTTCCAATATGAATGTTGGAAGGGTCAAACATAGGTGGGGTCATGAAAGCCATGGTAAACTATATGTGTGCAAACAAGTAAATGCAAACAATAGATTAGCAAGCAAATGGATCTCACTCCTAGGATGTTAAGCCTAAGTATCAAGAGCACTAGCTCTGATACCAATTGAAAAAACACCTAGAGGGGGGGTGAATAGGTGTAAGTGCTAATCTAGAACTAAATGCAAAACTAAGTGCGCTAAATGCGGAAGCTAATGCAAATCTTGCACAAACTTAATACAACACAACAAGTGTAGCCGAATTCCCTGTGAAGGGCTCTGGACTAACTCCTCTTGATTCCCCTTGAATGGGTTGAGGTGCTATGTGAAGCTCTTGTTGGTTAAGTATAAGTTAGGCACACACACAAGCAAGCCAAGCAAATAAGGATGAATAGCAATATGAATATATGCAAGGCAATACAAGCAAATAGATATGATATGACAATATGAATTATGCTCAACACAAGAAATATATGATATGAATGAGGTATGATGCTTTGCACAAATAAATGAGAGAGAGTTGAGAGATATTGGATCAAACGCAAACACACGGATATGTTTCGAGGTTCGAGCCTCTAGCTCTACATCCCCGCCTACACCACCGTGTAGGATTTCCAATCCACTATCTCTCACCGAGGGAACCTCTACCGAAGAGGATTTGTTACAACAATGGAGTACCGAACTCCTCTCTCAAACAAACACCTCCTCACACAAGAGGGGTAGGCCCTTAGCCAAACAACCAACAACCAACACCTCTACCGAAGAGGGTTTACAACCAAATTCCACCTCTCACTAGAGGGAGCAAACAATCACCCGATCACCTCTACCTAAGAGGGATACACAAAGAATAAGGGTGTACAACAAGTGGTTTCTTTCAACCACAAACAATCTCTCTTTTCTTTTCTTTTTTTCCACAAAACAAGATCCTAAATAGATTAGGATAGAAGATAGCTCAAGTGTGAAAAACTAGGTGTTTGGAAAACAAGCAACAAAGAAAAACACTTGGGAAAATTCTTGCAAAAGATATAGAATGAAAACCAAGACAAATCTCCCAAAATACTTTTTTCTTTGATTTTTCCAAAAACCTAAAACAAATAAGATGAATTCTTTTTGGCCCAAAAACACTTTTGAAATCTTTTAAAAACACTTAAGAAGGTATGGAATTTTTCTCTTAAAAACTTCTCCAAAAACTATGAAGAGATGGGGTATATATAGCCCAAATATAAAACTAGCCGTTAGGCTGATGTGGCAGCCTGACAGGCTGACGGTCGACCGGCCCGGTCGACCGCCAACGGTCAGAATTATGACCGTTGGGCAACCACGGTCGACCGGCCCGATCCACCCAAACAAACAGAGAGCACTGCTCTCAGCCCGGTCGACCCGGACGGTCGACCGTCCCAGTGACTCCAAACGTGCACAGATTTGTGCACGTCGGTCGACCGGCCCGGTCGACCGACTTCAGCCAAGTCGACTAGGTCAGGTTGACTAGTCGACTGATTGAAGCCTGGAACAGAAATCTGAGTTAGAAAAACTGGGAAAAATATTTTATAAAATCTTTTATCTTTTCTGAAAATCTCATAAAACTTGTTTTAACATTTTGTATTGAAACACAAACAAGTGATAAAAATTTCAAGACATATATCAATCATATCAATTCATTTTTGAGTCTTGCAAATTTTATCAAAAACAAAACTTGTATTTTTATCAAACTTGATTTTTCAATACATGAATAGGATAGTCAAAATAAGTTTGTCTAGCAAGTTTAAAGCATGTATGTATATCTAGAACATATCTAATATACATAGAAATAAAGTAAACTTGTTTGATCTACTATTCATGAAAACCAAATGCAAAACATAAATCTTTTGTGTGTAGTGCACTTGAGCATATCAACTATACTAAGCTTTACAATATGGATCTAAAACACACTATCTAAACTATGGATACCTAAGTCTTCTTGATGATCTTCATCTTCAAGTTGACTTGCTCCAAAAACTCCATCCATGGGCTAGGCAATGTGTGATCATGAAGCTTTGACCCTGGAATCACCATGAAAAGCTTCTAAACTCCTTGTTGAAGCTAATCACCAACTAATATCTTGGTTAATGATCTGAAACTTAAACAACACAAGATTATTAGTAAACATAACTACATGATTTAATCATCATCAAAACTAGGGTGGAAGGCTTTTGGGCCAATAGATTCATATTAGGATTGAATGAATTGTTATTGTTGAATTCCATTTCACAAACAATCATAAATAAAAAAGAAAATGCAAACAACAAACAAAAAGAAAGAAAAAGTCAAACCAAGCCTATACTAAGGTTGCTCTAGACCTAGACGACTCCAACTGGTCGATTACCCGGGGGAGATTGTTGTATGAATCCAACCACAAGCTAATCGGTCAGGTATGGGCAAAATACGGTGGGAGGTATTCGTGCGTAAGCAACGGGCCTTAATTACGTCAAACCACGGTATCTTCGAGGCGTAACCTCTTAATCCCCAACCTTAGACACCAATTTCACAAGAATAAGATTCAAAACAAGTTCCACCCTCGGTCAATCTTTTAATGAGTCCGAGATGTCCCTAGGGGCCAACGTCTATCAATTTTTATTAGGGCTTGGGTTGTGTGAGTGGGGAGGTGATTTTTGGGTTAAGGAAGGGTGATGAAATCCTCACCTTATCTTGTATGAGTTTTGTCTTTAATTTCAATTCGTGCAAGTGTGTAATATAAACAAAAGATAACACAAAGCGAATAAATCACCCAGTGTTTGTTCTATGCTATATGCAATGCCATATCAGTCCAGATCACAACAATAGAACAAAATATAGTATATTGAAATTGAAATTGACACGTGCCTAAATGCAAATGTCTAAACCGTTTTAAAAGCGTCAAAATACCGTATTTTAGTTCTTTAGTTTATTGCGGTGTTTAGGCAATCAAAGCAGAAAATTGGCAGCAGAATATAACAATATATGCAACTTGTAAATTCCCTGCAAAAGAAAAAGTACAATTGCCAAAAATATGCTGCGGTTGCGCGGCTTTTCTTGGGTTTCCGCGGCAAAATTTAGGAAGCAGGATCCCTACTTTCTAGAACAGGGATATGCAAGCAAGACTATACTTCTGCAATGCTAAGTTTTTGCAAAGATTGACTTGCACACCAAAACAGAGAAGAAAATGTTAACAAAAACGTGACATCAAAACCATTCCCATCCCAAGCAACGGCGCTAAAAATTTGATTGGAGCGGAACTGGCACTTGAAAATGTATGTTTTGTGAAATCAATGAAATTGTTTATGCGTGCTAATGTTCCCTCGATACTTCTGTTATAGCATTGACTCAACGAGTCGAATCACAGGGACGGGAGGTGATAGAAACATTAACAGTTTTTATTCACGTGTTATATTAACAACTCTTCTTTGTTAAAAGAATTAGAAAAAGTAAAAGAAAAGAAAATGCAGAAGTGATAGGTGAGGGAAGGCGATGAAAGCGGCGATGTGAAAAAAAAAGAGAAGTGGTTCGGAAAATAAAATAGAAAAGAAGATGAAGCTTGTGGTAATGAAAATAAAAACAAAAGTGAACTAAGAAGATAAAAACAACGATAGAAAAAATGATAATGATTTTGAAATTGGTTTTTAAAACAAAGTAAAATAAAACTCATGGCTACTTACTACTAATTGCTACACTAACCATGCTAACCTCTTAGTGATAGTTGCCTCACATAGATCCTCGGTCATCACTAATCCTTGACTTCAAGAGACGATACAAAGCATGGCTTGTAAGATTGTTCTTCTACATTCAAACAATACATCCATACCACACAACAAGTTGCAAGTTACTATTAATTCATCAAAACCGGTTAGAGGAGAGCATGAAATAAAGAAGATATTGCAAGTTAGTATGTTAGTGGGTTAGATGTTAGAAATGTTAGAATGTTAGAATCTATCATCATGAGCCATCAATGACTCTTACAAGAGTAAGGCCTTGTAGAGCTACTAAATTCATGTGGATTATCAAGTAAGTAGTTAGATGGTTAGTGGTTAGTAGTTAGTTGCCATGAGAAGAAAAATTAGCCAAGCATAATGTAGAAGATGGAGAAGATTACAATGGAGAATAAAGGAGACACCTTTACATAGATTGTCATCATTTATTACATCAATATCTCTTTATCTCTTTCTGAATCTCTCAGCCCTACTACAAGATCTAAAAACAAAACAAAAATACAAAAGAAAGAAGAACACCTATACTACACTATACTAAAAGATAGAAAACCTAGCCTCATTTTCAATCTGCTTGCGTTTCGGCCAAACCCTGCCATATTTATAGGCAAAAGGAGGTTCCAGAAGACGAGACGTGGCCACGCATAGAAGATCGACGCGTGGCCCCACTAAATTGCCATGGAAACGCGTCTATTACCGCGTTTCCGAGGCAATTACCAGGGACCTAGGTCCCTGGTTTTGGTGCGGGGATGCGCGACGCTTCGGGGACCTTCTAGATATGCTCCGATTTGGGTATTTTCATCTGTATATTCGTCTGACGTGCGCAAGAGTCTAGGTTTAATGTATCTTCTAGAAGATCCCTTACTTGGCCTCCAAGAAATGCGGATTTAATTACCCAAAAATGAGTTTAATTAAGCTCTTATTACCCATTTGCCCTCCTTGTCTTGATTATCTGTAAGAGAGACCAAAATACGGTTTAGACCGACATTTTATTCATAAATCGGTGAAAAAATGTGATATAATAATACAGAACTGTAGACTAATCAATCGCCACCTCTAGATCACTCTTAATACAAGGAAAGAACAAATGATCAAGACTCTTGATCACAAATAAAATTCTTCTCACAAACAAAGATATCTATAGAATAGATATAGAAGAGATTGGCTCTCGTGTGAGAAAAACTCAAACATTTGAAAGTTGAAAACTCAAGAAAGTTTTTGTAAACGTTCTCACAAAGATGGAAAAAGAATAGCATTTGGAAAATTGATTAAAAAAGTCTCTATAGTAACTCCTATTTATAGGAAAAATAATATGATCATTGTTAATTAAATTTGGTCATTAAAAACATGTTTAAATATATTAAGAACAAAATATAGTTGTTGGAAACAAATCCATAAAGTTTTGATTAAGAAAATAACCATTTAAAACAAATTAGGCAATTTCTGCTACTACCAGTCAACCGGCAACGGCTAAAAATTATAGCCGTTTCTTGCGGTCGACCAAGCAGTCCAGGTTGGGCCTTGTTCAGTTGGACTTGTGCTAACAATCGACTGTTCGGTCGACCAAGCTCAAAATCAAAAGCACTGTGCATATTTGGTTGACGGTGCGGTCGACTGGCCTGTGGCCAAAAATGGATTTTTATTTTCTCTTAGAAAAACTTGAAATTATTTTGTTAAACATTTAAAATTATATATAAATCTTTTATAAATTCATATCATATATTAAAAACAAGTTTCTATAAACACTTTTGAAACTCTAATGTGACTGAATAGAACCAATCACATTCCAAATAAAAAACTTGTTTTTGAGACATTCTTTTAACAAAATCAAACTTTTGATAAAACTAAATCTATAACTCATCAAAATAAATTTCTTTGATATAATTGGGCTCTAATATGTATGGAAAGACTCCAATACAAATTACAAACTATGAAACTCATTTCTTTGAGATATAAAATCAATTTCGATAAAACCAAAATTGTAAATCACAACTTCATATTCAATGAAACTCATCAAATCATTGTCAAAACTTTGTGTGTGTGAGTTTTGAATAATCAAATTTACACTACTCTTTACAAGAATCTAAAACAAACTTACAAACATATAGATACAAGTTTTCTTCTTAATTTTGATCTTCCTTTTCATGTTAACTCGATCCAAATTTGATTTCTTTGTGCTTGATTTCTTCTTGAGTGTTAGATGCGATATTTTTGTTTGAGCTCTTTAATCAAACTCTTGTTAGCTTCAAAACTTGACTTTGAGTCTATTATTGAAGCTAAACACTAAACCGTGATTTTGAATAGAATATGTAACTTAAACATCATAAGATCATTAAAACTATAACTATATGAGTTAATCATCATCAAAACTAGAGTGATAAGCCTTTGGGCCAACATATGTCATAGAAGGGAATTTTTACTTAAGAGTAAGAAAATCAAGTCTCAACACGCGTTAATGTTTATTTTCAATAATACTTGTCTTTAATGGTTTTTCAATAATAGAACTTTATACTCATAGATTCATGAGTAAATAGCATTCTAACGATTTTAGTGCATCTAGGTTTTAGAGCATGAAGATTAATGTTATGAAGCATTAACACTTTAAATATAGAGCAGTGTCATGTTGGACATATGTTAGACACACGTATGAAACACATGTATCAGAAACAATAAGTCCTTGTTGATATGGCTTAGATAGGGAAAAATCCCCGGGGATGGTAGGGCTGAATTTTCAAAATCCGGAGAGCCGACCATGGAAGTCGACTAGGTAGTTTGAATCTCCCTTTGCCAACATGACTAGTACATGGGGCATTAGGTTGTCCACCCATTTTTATTAAAAACCTAGGACGGGGACTATGGCCAACACGTTCCTCCGTACATCAGTTAACCTCACCATAACTGTCTCCATGTCGCCCCTCAAGACAACATAACTCCTATTATTCCTACTGACGCCTCCAAATATCCCCAAGCACCAAGTATAAACCAATTTCACTTTGTGAGTAGCACAATGCTGAATAGGGTGCCGAGTATCAAGTCACGAATAACCCTTCACACAATTTGACGAGTGTGTCACTTGTGTAACCTTTTACAATTCGACGAGTGCGTCACTTGTGTCCGTGTGGGGCTCTGACTGTCCTGACCTATCTTTCAGTAATACAGGTATCACTCTTGCATGTACTTAGCAAAATTTACTTACGCTTTCGAGCCCGGAAGCTTTCTGCGGGACTTTGCCACTTTAGATTGATAGGCTTGCCAATGTTACTATTTCAATGTAATTTCTAGAATTTGTTGTGTGAGTCTGTCATATCGTATATGCGTATACACGTCTCTGCAACATTAGATTAATGTGAACAATGCCTGATCATCCAATTAAATTGTCAGGCGTTCAACTTTTTTATTGCCATAGGAGGAAATTTCTTCCTGTGCCATATGATGCCCACTATTTTCTCTGTTAACTTATACATAATGGGAATAGGTCTCCCAATAAGGTTCACAATGACTCCCATAGTAGGCCATCCCTTGGACGATCCACATTGTTCATTTCATTATAGACACCCAAATTAGTCTAAAAATTGGAAATTAAGTGGATTCAAAACTTTTTTCCTATCATTATCTGATTACAAATAGCACACTATTTTAGCCATTGGAATAAAGCTATCATTTAATGCATTTCCATACATCTTAATTTTCAGTTCTTACACTAATTTGGATTTGTTGACCAAGATGAATAGTGTTGCTCGTCCATTGGATAGCACAATACTGAGTTCTCAAGTTTTCAAGAACTTTATCATGAGAGTTACATTTCTGTGTATAGAATTCAAGAAATCAATTAAAAATTTGTTCTTGGTCACCCCTATGTCTGTGTGCTCACACTGAGGAGTGGTTTTAGCTATTCCGTAGGTTAGCTGCAGCATCAATTTTTTTTTCCCCATCTCTACTAGTCGAGCAACCTAAATGCTTTTCTTAATTTCACATTCATTATTCTTTGAACTAAAATAAATTGTGCTCACAGGATTGGGATATCTCTGCAGCTTCTGAAAAACTTGCAGAGTGTCAGGCAACCATACTAAGCCTGGGGAAACAGTTGAAAGCTTTGGCGGCCCCAAAAGATACGGCTCTCTTTGACAAAGTGATGTCTTCTCCTTCGGTTACCAATATCAATCGTCAACCCCAGTTACTCGGTCACATGCAAGCTGAGAATGAAGCCACGTCAGAACACCTCAAGTCTCCGAAAACGAAAGAAATTATTTGCACTGAAATAAAACATCCACCAGCATCCACCACTTCTGGAAACAATCCCATTGATACCAGCCTCAATCAGCCATCACCGGTCAAGTCGTCTGGAAGTACTTTCTCCCTGTCAGATGACTTCAACAGGCAAAAAGGTGAGACTCATTCAGGTAGGCTTGTGCTTGTACAAAAACGACAGAAGGGGGGTGCAAGTTTTCTGAAAAATTTGCTTTCAAGGATGAAAAAAGAGAGTAAAAAGAAGGCTCTACCCATTGGCTCTTAATCAATATAAGCAACAAGAGAAGGCTAGGTCGATTTTGAGGCTTCCATGCTTTGTGGTTTGCTTGGTTTGCGGTTTTGCATGAAGCGAAGGAAATGAGCTGTGACGAGTGTAATTACTGTACATAAAAAAAAATTGTGTTTGTCAGGACTGTTGATATCTAATTTGGGATGTGATGAAGTGAATCAATGGAGATTGAAGCTTACAGTCATGAATATCAATGTCATTAAAGAGAGTATGTGGCCTATGTAGATAAAAAGTATCTGGTCTGTGTAAATAAAATTTTACCAATTCAACAGAACCGTATTGTACAAAATATACCCCAATGAGAAGCATGCCAAGAAATACAGTAAAAACTATACTTAGCCACCATATCCGAATAATTTTCTTAAGCCAAAGTATAGGCAAATCCCATCAAGTTTTCAAAATCATATTTTACCCTGCAAAACTGACTCCTCTTGTTTGATTGCATTGAAAGCCAAAATGAGCGACTGTGATAGTTCATGTTGGTTTGTTGCTATATAGATCCCTTGAGCTCGTAATCCTTTAAACTTCCTCCTTTGTCTAGTATATGGTGATTTTCACCAGCTATTCAGCTAATTCATTCAATGATATATATCATTATTTCCATTTGTACTGACATTCTTTTCAAATAGGCTTTCATAGAAAGTTGCAAGGCTTCTCCAATTCTTGCAATTTGTTGGAAAGCACTTGAATTTCCTGTACAATTAGAAGAATAATTCTTGTGTCTCCAACATATTTAGCATCTTCTTGAATTTTCGTCCTAGTTGTATTTGATCATGTGTTTTATGAGAGGATTTGCTCTTTATAGTGGGTTCTATTTGTATTTTATCACGTATTTTAGAAAATGATTTCTCCTTGATTGGACATACATAGGTTTGTCTCATGGTAAACTATAGAAATTCCACCAAGAATGCAATTCTCACAAGAGTAACCTTATCAAGGATTAATGCAAGGAATTGATTCATTGTGTCCTTTGTTGTGGGGTGGGAGGAGTGGGGGTTTTGTGTTGGGGGGGGGGGGGGGGGGGATTGATTGTGCCAAGAACACAAAAGAAGAAAAACACCTATTAAGTCAGAAGCACCAGTGTGGTGTCGGCCAAAAACCATCAGGCGTGAGAATAAGTATCATTATTTGAAGAAAGCAGAAAATAGAATAGTGTGTTTGGTGCTAATCAGAAGCTAACCTCCTCCATGTTAGAGAAAGAAAAAAATATAAATACCTAGTGAGCTGTTAATGCACACACCACTGTTTCGGATCTCAGCAACTGCACGATTGGTACGCTGCGATTTCATTGTAATAGCCAGATCGAGCCATTTGATTGTTGGAATAGTCATGCAGAGATATCCACCACTATCATCAACAACCCGCATTGATGCAAGGGCATTATAATATTTTGAATGTGGGCAGCATGACTGAATTTGCAAATCACGAGGATCTTGTCGTCCACTTGTAACCAACGTAGGAGCGACAGACTTGGGGTAGTTTCAGAAATGGTCTTTGCATAGATGACTGAAATATTCAGAAATTACACAGCCCTAGTTGAGTGAAGGATCTAGATAATTAGCATCAGACTGATGTAGGTTCGGAACAAAACCCAAGGCTTTCTCTTTGGTCCCATGTTGGGCTTGCAGGAAAGCTAGGACTGCTGGTGAAAAGGCGATTGGCTGCTTTGGGTGTCCTGAGATGGCAGGACGTGTGGCGTGTCTCGATATGCATCACAAATCGACCACTACAGATGCCCCTTATTTCCCCCATTCCAGAGTCAATGATCAAAAAGGGGGGAGCCGTCACCGACTCGATCCTCTCACTAGGGCCAGGTATGTCGCTTTGGAGTTAGAAAAAAATAATCAGCGCACCTTTTCATATTTTGCTCATTTAATGTTGTCCTTAATATGTATGGCTAGTTGTCAAATCATAAATTCGATTGGCGTGCGCAGTAAGGAGAGAGAGTGAGACGTCATCTGACCTGATAGAATTCGTGGGGATCTGTGCAATAGTTTGATTTGAATCGTGGGATCGTGCGACGCTTCGATTCAAACCGTGGGCCATCTTTGTGGCGATGCCTCTTTCTTCATTTATGAGAGGATTTGCTCTATAGTGGGTTCTATTTGTATTTTATCACGTATTTTAGAAAATGATTTCTCCTTGATGGACATATATAGGTTTGTCTCATGGTAAACTATAGAAATTCCACCAAGAATGCAATTCTCACAAGAGTAACCTTATCAAGGATTAATGCAAGGAATTGATTCATTGTGTCCTTTGTTGTGGGGTGGGGAGGGGTGGGGGTTGGGGGGGGGGGGTTGATTGTGCCAAGAACACAAAAGAAGAAAAACACCTATTAAGTCAGAAGCACCAGTGTGGTGTCGGCCAAAAACCATCAGGCGTGAGAATAAGTATCATTATTTGAAGAAAACAGAAAATAGAATAGTGTGTTTTGGTGCTAATCAGAAGCTAACCTCCTCCATGTTAGAGAAAGAAAAAAATATAAATACCTGGTGAGCTGTTAATGCACACGCCACTGTTTCGGATCTCAGCAACTGCACGATTGGTACGCTGCGATTTCATTGTAATAGCCAGATCGAGCCGTTTGATTGTTGGAATAGTCATGCAGAGATATCCACTACTATCATCAACAACCCGCATTGATGCAAGGGCATTATAAATTTTGAATGTGGGCAGCATGACTGAATTTGCAAATCACGAGGATCTTGTCGTCCACTTGTAACCAACGTAGGAGCGACAGACTTGGGTAGTTTCAGAGATGGTCTTTGCACAGATGACTGAAATATTCAGAAATTACACAGCTCTAGTTGAGTGAAGGATCTGGATAATTAGCATCAGACTGATGTAGGTTCGGAACAAAACCCAAGGCTTTCTCTTTGGTCCCATGTTGGGCTTGCAGGAAAGCTAGGACTGCTGGTGAAAAGGCGATTGGCTGCTTTGGGTGTCCTGAGATGGCAGGACGTGTGGCGTGTCTCGATATGCATCACAAATCGACCACTACAGATGCCCCTTATTTCCCCCCATTCCAGAGTCAATGATCAAAAAAGGGGGGAGCCGTCACCGACTCGATCCTCTCACTAGGGCCAGGTATGTCGCTTTGGAGTT
Source organism: Agave tequilana (assembly GCA_038442645.1). Classification (NCBI taxonomy): domain Eukaryota; kingdom Viridiplantae; phylum Streptophyta; class Magnoliopsida; order Asparagales; family Asparagaceae; genus Agave; species Agave tequilana. Next base: position 41,477 of record JAVJIF010027937.1, on the reverse strand, counting down.
AGAAAAAAATAATCAGCGCACCTTTTCATATTTTGCTCATTTAATGTTGTCCTTAATATGTATGGCTAGTTGTCAAATCATAAATTCGATTGGCGTGCGCAGTAAGGAGAGAGAGTGAGACATCATCTGACTTGATAGAATTCGTGAGGATCTGTGCAATAGTTTGATTTGAATCGTAGGATCGTTCGACGCTTCGATTCAAAACCGTGGGCCATCTTTGTGGCGATGCCTCTTTCTTCATTTAAATTAGGGGAAATTTTAGGGTTTCTCCTTTTGTAAACCTACTTTTCAAATTTTCCAGCTTTTTCTTCTTTTGCTTTCAAATCTGTGATCCAATTCTCCTTGTTTGATCAAGCCCGATCAGACCTTTGAGGTCAAGAAAATATGGTTGCCATTGGTAAGAAGAGGAGAGAAGATCTGCCCTCAAGATGACGACAACAATGGACTTCAATGCTAAGTCGTCCATACTCGATGGCCAAGAGAAGGTTGATCAGTATTTGGAGAAGCATCGTGGTCCTTTGCCTTCCGGGATCAAAGTAGAGTGTGTAAAGTCACTTAGAGGGAGATGAATAGGTGAAGTGCTAATCAAATACGAAATTTAAAACTTAGGCTAACAAAAACTAAACGCACAAAATAGATTCCAAAGAGTGAAGCTGAATTCCCAGTGAAAGATCTAGAACTTCTCCTCAAGATTCCTCTTTTATAAGCGTTGAGGTGCTTCGATAGCTTTCTTGAATCAAAGTAAGGGTAGGTACAATATCAAGCATATATAAATGAGGAATAATATCAATGTAAAATATAAACAAGAATAGAGTTGAGTTGAGAAATAGACAAATGAAAACAAGAGAATATATTCTCTTGTTTGGCTTGCTCTATGTATACACAGTTTTGATTAATAAAATTTACATTCTCCAAAAAACAAAAAAAAAACAAGAGAATATGTTTCGAGGTTCGAGCCACTTGATCTATGTCCTCGCCTTCACCTAGAAGGATTTCCACTATCTTCACAAAAGAACTCCAAAAAGGAAAATCCTTTACACAAGAGGAGGGCGCAAAACTAAGGGTCCTCTACACAAGAGGAGACACTTAGCCAATGCACAAAGAAAATACACCTTTATCCAAGAGCGAAGCACAAAGCAAATGATGGTTACAATACTTGGTGATCACAAAAATCACAAATAAGAAATCTCACAAGAAAAGATCCTAATTGATAGACTTGGAGATGAAAGCTCAAGCTTGTGAGAAAATAAGAATTTTGACAATGAAAGTCTAATGAAAACACTTAGGAAAACTTCTTTGAAGATATAGGAATTAGAAGCTCAAAACTTGTATTTCCTAAAAACTAGTTTTCTTGATTTTCAAGACTTTTTCAAAAATTTATGAGAATAGGGTAGAGATGATTATAGAGTAAACTCAACTGTAAAACATTGATAAACCCAAAAATACTAGCTGTTGAGGCTTGTCGTGCACCAATCGTTCGATCCTTGTGAGAATACAGTGTGTTCTCACAGTAGCCATCGACCGACTGAGAGTACCTTGTTCTCTATTGCGCACGGTTGACCGGGTCGGTTGACCAACCAGAGAGGCAGTCTAACTCTCTGCCTAAGCGATCGAACGCCTGGTCGACCGCGTGTACAAGCTCTTACTTATGTGTATGTTCAGTCGCTGCTCGATTGACCGACATACACAGCTCAGTGCATGTGGATTCCCAATCGACCGGGTGGTCAATCGACGTAGTACTTGGCTCTGGCTAGCAGTCGACTGGGCTTAACCGAAAAACTAATTTTCTTTTATGTTTTAAAGTATATTTCTAAATCCAATAAATCCCCATTAAATCTACACAAAAAAATACATGTAAATACATATAAGAACAAATATCTGTGATAAAAAAATCAACACATATTACAAACATGTGAACTTATTTTTGAGATGATAAAACACATTTTGAGAAAACAAAATATTTGAAAATTGTTTTTCCACAATTAAACTTTAATTTGAAAATTAAGTTTTTCCCAAACTCTATAAATACAAAAATAAAGTTTGAGAAACTCTTTTGAAGCACCAATGATATGGATAAAATTTGATAGACATATAAAACAATATGAACTTATTTTTGAGAAAATTCATTCATGAAACTAAAAGCATATTCTAGTTAAACTGAAACGGGTAAAACCGAAACACTAAATCTTTTGATCTTGAAAGCCAATATTAAACTTGTGTGTGTAATTTGAGCAATCAAGTCTAATGTAAACTTCACACAAATCTAAACATTCTTACAAACTAGAGTCTTCATCTTGATATGATCTTCATCTTCGCTTGACTCTATCAAAAGGTTGATTCCTTAGAGATAGACTCTATCTTGAGTACTTGAGGTGATCTTTATGTTTGAGTTTTTGAATCATCACATGTTAGCTTGAAGAAGCCAAGCGCCAACTAAGATCTTAACTAATATTTGAAACTTAAACAACACAAGGTCATTAGTACTATGACTACATAATTTAATTATCATCAAAACTAGAGTGATAGGCCTTTGGGCCAACAGAGTGGTGCTAGATGGACCACAAGGTTTCTCCCCTTAATGGTGATGTGCATTTCCATCTCCATATTCTGGCATTAGGCTTATAGTTGCCACTGGCTGACTTCATCCGCCAGGTGTTGGTATTTTACAATATTGCCCTCACTCAGTTGACGCCAGGAGTGTGGAGGTGATTCTGGGTTATGAGGCTATTTGTGCCCACTTTTCTGCTTTCTCGTACAGTTTGGAGGATTTCTCCTCTTTTTATACAATGAAAAAGCTAGCACCGGAGACTCATTCCTTCAATCAGTAGGGGCAAATTGATTGTTAATCTTCCTGACAGCGAACAGATGGAGCTCCATCATTGTTCGGGGTCTCTGGCTTCTGTGAGGCTTTAGATGAGAGTGACTATGGAAGCATTCTGACAGCTTGGTCCGTGGATCCCATTACCCAGGGCATTGAATTGACTTCAGAGAAGTTCATGGAACGAGCGAGTGGACAGGTTGGTATTTGATTATGTAGTCATAATTGGAGTTGGCTATTGGATCCATATAAACCTAAGGTGCCGCCAGCTGTTCATAGGAGTCGAAGATGTAATGGCCTTGATTCTCAATGCTGTCGTGGAAGGGTCCTTTGGGGAAGAATCTCTGCTTGAGGAAACAGAAAGTTAGCTTAAGCAGCCATTGCCCTCAAGAGGGTGAAGAGGATGAAGGGGAAATTGTCTGCTTGTACTAGTTCGCTGAAAAGGAAAGGACCCAATCCAATCTCCCAGGTGCTGAATGTTAAGGAGGTAAGCATTGACTTTGCTTCTAGCTTATCTATCTTGCATTTTTATTCATATACATGATTCGCAGGACATTGCTTATGGATTTGACAATGAGATAATAACAAGAAGGCACAAAAGCTCCATAGAGGTTCAGTTTCAGAGAAGAGGTCAGGTTCCAGAAAGAAGCAGGTTCCCGCAACATCGAGAATGTTAGCTGAGTTGCACATTTTGTATGCTATCGAGCGTCCAAAGAACCCTCGATTGGAGATATTTCCAAGTCTCGAGGTGGTAATATACCATCTGGGATCAAAATCCCTATCTAGTGCATGACCTTGGGGAAGTTCCATTGTGCCGCCTCTAACTGAGGGCTCATCTCTAGTTGAGCGTGATGTGGAGCCATCTCCCGAACTTAAGGAGAGTGTCACTTTGAGGTTCCCCTAGACACCCAAATTTTGACCTTCAGTTCAGAGTTAATTGCAAGAAGAGGCGAAAAGGAGTCGTTCTAAGCGTGGGGAACTTCCTTGATGGGCTGGAGGAGTTCAAGAAGCACTTTTTGAGTGAGCAGAGAATAGAAATGGGAGAGTCCCTTGCAAAGGTTTGTTGACTGTGACTCTTCCTTCTGGGAATTGTATTATTCGTTATTTAACCCTTAATTTTTGCAGAGCGTGACGCTTATTCATGGAGTGGTGAGAAGCCAATGGTCCATGTTGAAGGTGAGGAATGAAGTTATTGCCGGTTGTTTTCCATTATGTTTGCAAAGGGGGAAAACTTACAAATAAAAAGTTTGAGGAGCTAAATTACAAGTATTCTTAAAAAGATTACAAGTAGATCTCCTCAGAGATTCTGGAGAAGTGTGCCGATAGGAGTCTGGTCAGCGCGCGACCACTTTGTCCCTTTGACGATGCGAGCGATGAGATTCCCTTCTCGCCTGGTTCCGGGAATCAGAGAATAGAGGATTGGTAGAACCCTCTGACTACTTCTCAAAACCACTTCTGTGAGGAATTCCTTCTCGCCTGGTTCCGGAGATTCCTTGAGGAAAAGAGGTTGTTAGGGTATCACCACCCTGAAAAGAGAAGTATTTCTCTTGGAAGGTCTCTGAATTAGAGAACGCACGATGCGTTATGAAGAAGTCTCTGCTTGTGGAGTCCTCTCTCTCCTGTGCCCTGCGATCCCCCTCCCTTGTGCCCCTGATGGGCTATTATAGGGAAAGTAAGGGTATAATCGTCCCCTTTGAAGATATAGAAACAGATTGAACCGAATCTGTTTGAATCTGGAAAGTAGCCTTACTGCGAGGCTATAATAGCTTCTGCGGAGCTAGAAAATGGCAAGTCGGTTGATCTTTCCGATGTGTTATGATCCTTTCCATATTGTTAGGAGATTCTCCTTGATCCACTTACTCGTTTCAAGAGAGTCAAGAGATTGTGGCAATCACCTGCCATATTTGGATCCTGATTGGATTTGATTAGATTGAATCCGATCTTATCAGGAGTTTTGATTAGTCAAAGGTTGACCATAGCAGGCTGATGGCGGAGCTGCCCTCTTTGAAGCTCATAGCGGAGCTAGAGGCAATTCCTAGCGAAGTCCGAAAAGAGGCTTTTCGGCGAAGCTGTCAGTTAGCTTCCTGGCGAAGTTGGATGATGCTAGCCTCTCAATCGAGGCTATCCCCTTGGGCTAATGTAATGCTAAATGCTAGCATTTTAGACCTGCTGAGGTCTGTTTAGAAACAATCCGGGTTCACTGTTCTGCTTGCTGGATCAGTGGAGTCCAAACCGCTTCCTTGTCCCTTGGAGTTGGGTGAAAAACTGGTCTTCAGCTCGTCTGTCCCTTGTCTTTTGTAAATGTCAACAAGTTTAGACATCGTTCGGACCAATGAGAATCCTGTCTTTTTTAAGTGTCAACAAGACCCCCTTCAAAGTTTTCGAAAGTCTGCAATAGCCCAGACTTCGAAACACTTTGAACTGCTGTGATGGTGGTGTGGAGTATGAACATCGCCTTGATGGTTGAGTTCAGCTTCGCCTTCAATCCTGCTTTGGGATGGATCCGCCGAAGAGTTTGCACTGGTTCGCGAATAGCTTCGCGTCGGGGTAGCTCCGCATCTGGGCTTTCAAGAAATAAGTTCGCTTTGGAACTCCTGTTGCTTTTTCAAAGCCAACTGCCGTGGGGCGGTTACGAGGAGGATCATTCCTTCTTTCGCGCCAATCGAGAGAGATGTTCTCCGATTTGCACGTTTCCAAGGGAGGATATTCCCTTTATTCAAGGCGCCATAAGTGCCTTTTATGAGGGAGACGTTTTCTTCCCTTGTACGGTTCCAATGGGAACCGTCCCTGTCATCAAGGCGCAATCAATGCCTTAAGTGCGCTCGTGCTTCCACGCTTGAGGTGGTTGCGCTCAGGCCATGGGGCCTATAAATAGGACACTTGAGGTCCTCTGAAGAGAAGTGCCTTGCCTTTCTTCTTCCCTTCTCTTGGTTGTGAGAGATACTCAGATCTCAGAATTAGTGGGAAAGCCCACCCTGGTTGTCTAACCGGCCAAGGACCAGTAAGTCTTGATCATTCAAAGACTTCACCGCTTTTTAGGGAACTCATCTCCCTTGATTTAGCTTTGGCAGCTCGCTTCAGAGATTAGCTTCCCTTGTTCTTCATCTTGCAATTGGCTGTTGCAGAGAAGGATCTCATCACGGCTTTCTGCGAAACCATCATCTTGATTTGATCAGAAAGACCATTGCTTGTTAAGTCCGCTGCGCAGGCAGGACTTGGGACTTGGCTTCTTCAATAGTTGAGCCAGTCTTGCCATATTGGCGAGGTTGAGACTGTTCTTCACAAGATCAGTCTGACTTTGCCGTATAGGCGAGGCTAGGACTTGGCGTTTGCTGAGCCAGCCCATGGTTGCTGTGCAGGTGGAACTTGTCCTCTGCTGAAGTCGGATTGCTTTGCCGCTGAAGAATCTGACTTAATATTTTTGCAGCTCTTTCTGTGCTTAACTGCTAACTTGCTTCAATTTGCCTTGCAGCGAGCTATGCTTGCCAGTCTGGTGACTTGATGGAAGAAGCCATAAAATTGCCTTATGCTTCCCCGGTTGAAGCTTTACTTTTAAGCAGGAGGAACAATTCGGGGCAGCGGATGCGCGTCCCAGGGGCTGTTGGCAGCCTCTTGTCCGAGATGATTCGATCTGAGGTGAGGCTGGCTGCCGACTTTCAACTTTGGTGGCTTTCGTCGGGGACGATCCACTTCATGGGAGTGGGCCTCACACCCGTCAGATCACTAGCATCAAAACTAGTTCCCATTATAGGTGATCTGACGTGTTGGTGGCGATAAGCTTTTATTGCCAGGCTTCAAAAAAAATGGCCTGGTAAGATCTGCCATTTTGTGGAGAAAAATGACCGTGTCCTTGTGGCACCATCTGCTCATGTGCGAAGGATTACGGCCTTGTGCAGGAGGAAGGCCTTTCCTGTCCCGTTGATCTGGCTTGGTAGCAGATAAAACCGCTTGTATGCCTCAAAAGATCTTTGTTGGGCAACTGAGTGTATTGTATGAAACACAACTTCGATGTAATATCAATGTACCCTTGCTTTTGAATCAATGAAAGTTCATTGTCTGATCATCTGATTTGCTTGCTTTCACTGAGAGTCTGGCCATAGCTGGGCTGAACTGTATGCAGAGTTAAGGACATTGTCCTTTCTTCGAATGATCTTCGCGAGACCGGCATGTCCCGCAAACAGCATCCTCTTTGGCGGGCTAAGGTAGACCTCCTGGCGAAGTCTTTGAAGGTTTGTGCGAAGCCCGCACTTTGCTCCTGCGCGGAGTTAACCCTTTAGTGGGGTTGAACCGTCGCACTTGGGGAAAAGCGCCTTAGGCGCTTTGGGCACTGTTTTGAATTAATTCGAAACGGCAGCATGTGCCCTTTTTCGAGGCCTTGATTTAGGCGCTGATTGGCCTATAAAAGCCCGATTGGGCTGAATATGGGAAGATCTCCCTTTATTTTTAGAGAACTTTCTATCTCTTCCTCTTCTTCTTCCTCCTTTGCTTCAGAGTACTTTGAGCACTCTTGCATTCCTTCAATGGCGCCCAAGAGACGAGCGGGAAAGGAAGCAGCGACTTCTGCAGCGGAGGGTCCTCCTCCTCCGTTCATTGAGCGACCAATCGCTGGTAAGAGACTCTCCAATTTGATTAGAGAGTGGTCTTCATCCTTTGGAGTCGATACTCGGCTATTAGGACGATCGAATATGATCTGTCCTTATCAGGGAACTCGTTTCCCTTAACTTCCTTATTTTACTTGCATCAGGGAAGTAAGAACTGAACAGTTCTCCCCTTGGGCTTCCATAGGAAGCCATTGCTTGGGGCAGTCTTCATCCTGTTGAGGAACAGGATATGGGTCGTGTGCCTTCAGTCGTGGCCACGAAGGACGACTGTTGGTCATGAAGTCCTTTCGATGACGTCAGCCCTTAGGGCTATGCCAGTTCCTGCAAAGATGCAGTCTTATCTGTGAAGCGAAGCTTTTTATCAAAGCTATTATCCCGCTGTTCCTGCTTACTGGGCGAGGCTATGCCTTAGCGAATTTTTATGTCTTCGCGTCCATTTGATTGATGAACTAATCATAGTTCATTTTTTTTTGTTTTTGCAGTACATTACGCCTCCGGCCTTCAGAACAGTCTATTTGGCGTAACCAGTCGAGCAGGGAGCATCAGCTTGCAGTTCATCGGGCAGGCTTCCTTGTTCAGTGAGCCGAGCCCCCTTGTACGGGATACGCTCATTCAGAGCGGTGGCCCGCAGGCCATGCGGAGTATTTTGACTACGGCTTCGTTTGAAGATATTGACCGTCAGGCTTACAAAAAGCCTGACTTCATGTTCGGGGATGCTGCACCTGATCCCGATCGCCAGCTGCAGGCCGGCGAAGGCCAGTGGATCTTCCAGTTGGATGGCGAGAGATTCTATCTCCCGTCTACTAAGCGGCATTTCGCTTTGTCTTCCTTCGCGAGCGTGACTCAGGCTCGGAAGATGGCGTGGGGCGTGAGCCTAAATGCCGAGTCTATAAGTGTCGGGAGGTTGACATTCCAGACCGGCTATTCGAGGGCGGGCCCTCCTCGTAGCATAATAGGGCTATACCCTGGGAAGGTGTTGCGGGACCTTCCAGTAGGAGAGAATCCAGCTGCGGCGCCGACCTTCGGTACTCAGTTCTGCGAGGCTGAGGGGAACTACCCCGCCACAGATTTCAGGGCTCCTGGTTGGGTCCATCCTCCTAGGTCATGGTGGGCGGAGTTGACCAATTATATCCTCAATCATTTTGAGGGGGAATTAGAGAGGTTGAACCTCTATGAGGCCGTCAGGGCGACCTGCTACGGCATTGAGATGAAGGTGGCGTGCTTCTACGCCATCCTTGAGTTGTACTGCCCAGCCTCGGGGACTTTCTTCACCCCGGTTGGTGAATTGGGCATGGCCCTACATGAGATGCGAGAGATCTCTTCTTTGCCCTTCGGGTCTCTTCCATATGAAGAGTATTTTCCGTGTGAGGCGGAGTTGGCTCTCTTGGAGAAGCAAGAGCCTGCTTTGCTTGAGACATATCGGGAATTGATGTGCCACCTGCACATTTGTTCCAGCATCCACACTGGTGGCAAGGGTAGCTCGAAGAGCTTGAAGAGCTGGGGGAACTACTTGTTCCCGGATATGACTAGTGCGCCCGAGGCAGCTCATTGCGGAGTTGCTGAAGAGGACATCTTGGCAAGGATGGAGGTGCATGCTGAAAAGGACATCGTCGTGACAGAAGATGATGGTCCTTTCGAGAAGGGTGATGTTCTTCGGAGCTTTCACCATCAGGCCCGTCGGCCTATGTCTCGCAAGGCGTTGCTGGCTGGCTTCTTGACCATCTGGTTAAAGAAGTGTGTCGTGCCTTCTTCTTCGGGTGACATTGTTCACCCGAATGTGCTGCTGCCTGCCGTTCGCTTGGTCCATGGCCACCGTCTGGGTCTTCTCCCGGCCATGGTGTGTTGTATTCAGAGGGGCCTTCGTGTTCTGACGGAGGCTTTCTGCAGGCCGATGGCGTCAAGGCGGGGGAAGGGTGCCGTCCTGCCTTGTGACGGACCCAATCCTAGGGTAGGTTTACCGTACACCTACTTGATGGCGTGGTTCGCCTTGCACTGCCCTACTTTAATTGGAGCTGGGGAGGACCCTCCGCCGGGTGTTCAAACGGCGCTTCTCCGTCGTTTTGAAGGCTGTTTGTGGCAGAAAACTTATGTGGCCGAGGCCCGTAAGTTAGTGCGTCGTTATGACGCTTACAGCCTGTTCCGCTGTTTTCCTCGCCTGCGGGGTGCAGGATATAACGAGGAATTCCATGATGTGGAATCAGGTCGGTCCCCCATGAGTCGGGGTGTTTTCGAGTGGCTGGTCTGTATCCGGCCCTCGCATCTGCTGTACCGGAGTGGGGATATCTGCTACATGGAGCCCTACATCCCGAGCCGGTTCGCCCGCCAATTTGGGTATGACCAGTTGTATGTGGGCAACCCGAATCCGGACCTGGCTTTCATGGGGAGCCTCATTGATGGGGCTCGTGCTTGGCGGTTCTTTACCGCGGACGACACTGGAGCGTGGCTACGCACGCCGTTGAGGGATCCTGGCCTATGGACGACCCTGTGTTTCTGCCAATGGTATGCGGCTTCGAACTCTACGCCTGCTAGGTTTAACGTCAACCGTTCGGGTGTGAGGTTAATTTCTCATCGGATGAGGCAGAAGGCTTCTGATAAGATGGAGGGCAAACGAGTCCGTGTTCCTGGCATAGAGGAGTTCATCGCTATAGATGACAGCGAGGCTTCTGATGCGGGGAGCCCTCGCTTTGAGGCAGAGACAAGGGCTGATGCCCACGAAGCTGGTGCTCGTGAAGCCGGGTCTGGTGTAGTGGGAGCAGCTCCCCCACAGCATGTGGAAGAAGTGGAGGAAGAGGACTCTGAGGTCCACTTCAAAAGGAAGCGTGGGAGTGGATCCCGTAGGAAGTCGTCGGCGAAGAAGCCCCGTCGCCAGACTCCTACCATCGTGGTAGAGGGTGAGCCCTCTGCTGCGCCTCCTTCTGCTGCTCCATTAGTGGCTGAGCCGTCGGTTGCTGAACCGACTACTGGTAAGATTGGCCTCCATATAATATGCCTTCAGCGCACTTTAAATAACTCATCATTTGCTTTTTGTCGCAGGAGCTGAGGCAATTGGAGAGCAAGGGGAGCACTACGATCCCCTGTTCACTTATGAAAGTGCAGCTGGTTCCTTTGCTCGCTCGGAGGAGTCTGGGGATCATGCGGCCGATATTGGCCCTTCGGGCGCTGAGGCTTCTAGAGGAAGTCCTATGGCATCCAGCTCTGCCGGGTGGTCTGCGGAGGAATCGGCGAGTGGGCCGGCTATCCGCGTTGAGTCTGGTAAGAACTTTCCGATGGGACCCTTGGATTCTGATGCGGCTGACGAGGTGACATCGGCCTTCGGTAAGACTAAGATCTCTTGGTCCTCGCCTATTTGTTGCGTCCCCCTTTTTGACCTTGGTTTTGTTGCAGGTATTCGTCCCCAAGGTGCATCAGCTTCGAAAGAAGCGGAGGGTTTTCCTGAAGGGTCAAAGGGCGATATGAGCGCTTCGACCGGGGCAGACGCAGCTGTGTTAGACGCGCTGTATGGCGACCTGCCTTTTTATCAGCCCAAATCAGCGGAGGGCCCTGAGGTTGAAGAGGCGGCAGCCCCAGAGGTACCCCACTTCCAGTCATATCAACGAGTGGGGTGCAGACTGTCTTGCCGAATACGGCATTGAGGGTGATTGTGAGCCCTACCTCCCCGACGCTGGTAGTTGAGCCTGCTGCTCAGGAGGTGGTTGCCAGTCCTACCTCCGCGGTGGCTGGCGTGCTGGTGTCGCTGAGGACTCCGCCGAGGTCACCTTTGGCTTGCCCTGCTGCTGTCGATGTTCCCGCTTCTTCTTCCGCGATGGTGTCGACTAGGTTGGTAGATTGCTCCGAGGTTGTCTCAAGGGTTGATGAAGCTGAGAATGACTTTATCGGTAATCTGGTCGACAGCTTCTATAATAGTTTGGAGCAGACTATCGGTCTAGTCTTGAAGGGCTCGCCTGTGCCATTTTCGAAGCTGAAGATGGTTCTCTCCCGTGGCATTGAGTGTATTCGGGACTTTGAGGGGTACCATCAAGCTACTGCTCTGGAGCTCCTGGTAGATGACCTTGAGAAGGACGTGGAGGAATGGCGCCATTTCTATCGTTCCGACGCAGCGTCTTTGGCTGATGAACGGCTCGCACGTCTTGTCGCCCAGAAGCGCGAGGCTCAGCTCGCTGCCCAAGAGGCTGTTGAGGCTATCTCCTCTGACTTGAGATCCTTGGAGGCAGAGGAAGCAGAGGTTGGGAGTGCAATTGATGCTTCCAACAGTGCTCTTTTTGACGCTGAAGATAAGATCAAGAGGGCTGAAGAGATGATCCGAAAGGCAAATCTCCTCTTGTCGAAGGCTACACAGATGCGTCATGAAGAGTCTGCGCGGCTTAAGCAGCTCAGGGCTCGAAGTGAGGAACTGGCGGAGCGGAAGTCATCACAGAGGGCGACTTTGGCGGAGACCGAGGCTCGTCTGACTCAGGCGGTGGACTTCGATGAGGCAGAGCTAAGATCACAGGCGCTGGCCCAGGCTGAAGATGACAGGAGGACGCGGCTAGCTTCGCTCGGAGATCGGATCCGATCTTATCATGTACGCCTATAGGCTCCTCCATGTATCCCATCCTTTTGGATTTAATAGAAAATTTTTCTTTTGTCGTCTGTTGTTTAGATAATGAGACATGACTGTCTGTTGGTTCAGAGGTTGCAGTAACATAACCGAATGGGACGTTGCCAGTCTCGAGGTTAGCCCTTTGCGGGGCTTGAAAGGAAGGGAGATACTTGCCTTTTGTAAATGTCAGCAAGCATCAAGATTGAGACTTAGCTGTCAGCTGGTTCAGGGTCGCAATGACATGACCAATTTAGACGCCACTAAGCTCAATGGTAGATGAAACTTGGCTATCTGCCAGTTCAGAGGTCGCAATGACGTAACTGGTTGAGAAGCCACCAAGCTGCAATCAATAGGTGATACTCGTCTTTTGTAAATGTCAACGAGTATCGAGACCTGTCTTTTGTAACTGTCAACAGGGCTCGGGATCGAGACTTAGCTGTCTGCTGGTTCAGAGGTCGCAATGACATAACCAATTTGAGACGCCACTAAGCTCAATGGTAGATGAAACTTGGCTATCTGCCAGTTCAGAGGTCGCAATGACGTAACTGGTTGAGAAGCCACCAAGCTGCAATCAATAGGTGATACTCAACGAGTATCGAGACCTGTCTTTTGTAAATGTCAACAGGGCTCGGGATCGAGACTTAGCTGTCTGCTGGTTCAGAGGTCGCAATGACATAACCAATTTGAGACGCCACTAAGCTCAATGGTAGATGAAACTTGGCTATCTGCCAGTTCAGAGGTCGCAATGACGTAACTGGTTGAGAAGCCACCAAGCTGCAATCAATAGGTGATACTCGTCTTTTGTAAATGTCAACGAGTATCGAGACCTGTCTTTTGTAACTGTCAACAGGGCTCGGGATCGAGACTTAGCTGTCTGCTGGTTCAGAGGTCGCAATGACATAACCAATTTGAGACGCCACTAAGCTCAATGGTAGATGAAACTTGGCTATCTGCCAGTTCAGAGGTCGCAATGACGTAACTGGTTGAGAAGCCACCAAGCTGCAATCAATAGGTGATACTCGTCTTTTGTAAATGTCAACGAGTATCGAGACCTGTCTTTTGTAACTGTCAACAGGGCTCGGGATCGAGACTTAGCTGTCTGCTGGTTCAGAGGTCGCAATGACATAACCAATTTGAGACGCCACTAAGCTCAATGGTAGATGAAACTTGGCTATCTGCCAGTTCAGAGGTCGCAATGACGTAACTGGTTGAGAAGCCACCAAGCTGCAATCAATAGGTGATACTCGTCTTTTGTAAATGTCAACGAGTATCGAGACCTGTCTTTTGTAACTGTCAACAGGGCTCGGGATCGAGACTTAGCTGTCTGCTGGTTCAGAGGTCGCAATGACATAACCAATTTGAGACGCCACTAAGCTCAATGGTAGATGAAACTTGGCTATCTGCCAGTTCAGAGGTCGCAATGACGTAACTGGTTGAGAAGCCACCAAGCTTCATGATAGGTGAAGAGGTCTCGTTTGCACGAGGGAACCACTGTCATAGGTTTAATGTTAACATAACAGTGGGATATATGTGGTCCTACCATTCTATGGATGAGAATTGGTAAGTGACTTTGGAGATCTCGTTCTCACGAGGAGAAATGAGGGGACTGCTGTCATAGGTTTAATGTTAACGTAACAGCGGAGTATATGTGGTCCTACCATTCTATGGATGAGAATTGGTAGGTGATTTTGGAGAGGGAATCAAGTGGGAGCAGGTCCCTTGGGATTTTAAGCAAACCCCCAGCTACCAGCAGGTTTGATATGCTTGGAGAAAGGGAGAGGCTCTCTTTGTGCGCATTCCGGACGCGCGGGTCTCGATCAGAGGTGTAATGTTAACATGATCGAGAGCAAGATCCTTGATTAAGGATAGTATTTCTTTAAGAATTTGCCATTGATTGGCATCATGAGGAGGTCGCCGTCTGCAGTCGTAAGGCGGTATGCTCCGTTTGAATAGACCGTCTCTATCACAAACGGTCCTTCCCATTTAGGCTGAAATTTGCCTTTGGTCTTGTGCGTCATGATCATCGGTCGTCTGACAGCTAAGACCAGGTCTCCTTTCTGGAAGACTCTTTGCTTGACCTTTTTATTGAAGGCTTTTGACATCCGAGCCTGATATAGCTCGATGTGTTGCTGAGCTTGTAGCCGCTTCTCGTCTAGGGCTTCGAGCTCTTGAAGACGCAGGCGATCATTGTCTTCTGATGTTATCTTAGTAGTCAAGGCTACCCGTAATGATGGCACCTGGATTTCCAATGGGATGACCGCTTCGCACCCATATACCAGGGAGAAAGGCGTATTGCCTGTCGGTGTCCGAACCGTAGTCCGGTAGGCCCAAAGGCATTCACCGAGCTTTTCGTCCCAATCTCGCTTGTTCGAGGAGACAAACTTCTTGAGCAGCTTGATGATTGTCTTGTTAAATGCCTCTGCCAAGCCGTTGGCGGCAGGATTGTAGGCGGTTGAAGCCACATTCTGAATTCGGTATTTATCGCAGAACCGATAGAACCCCTGGCTTATGAATTGAGGACCATTGTCGTGGATGATCCGCCTGGGAACACCAAATCGATGAATGACGTGGTGTTTGATGAAGCTAACCAGATTGGAGGTTTTGACTTCGGCCAACGGTATGGCCTCTGCCCATTTTGAGAAGTAATCGGTTATTGTCTGGATAAACCGGTGACCTCTTGCCGAAGAGGGACTGATTGGCCCTACGACATCAATTCCCCACGCTTCAAATGGCCATGAAGCAGTAGTAGGGTGGAGCAATTCCGAAGGTTGGTGTATGAAGTCTGCATGGACCTGGCACGCCTTACACCTTCGTGCATATTGGGTGGCATCGACCATCATGGTCGGCCAGTAGTACCCAAGTCTGTGCAACCTGTCTTTAAGCTTTGGACCCGGCTGGTGAGCTCCGCAAATGCCATCATGTGCTTCTTTAAGCACTTCCTGTGCCTCTGAATGAGAGAGACAACGGAGGAGGACACCGTCATATGAACGACGGTAGAGTGTCTTCAAAGTGGGATCATAGTAGAAACGGAGCGACCTTCGTCTGATGGACGCCGCTTCTTTGGGATCATCTGGAAGCAGACCGTGCAGAGCGTAGTCAATGAGAGGGAAGCGCCAATCCCTCGGCTCAAGATCCACGGAGATATTATGGACCTCTTGGATCCTTAGCATATGCTTGGAACATACGAGATGCCGGGTTGCGACTGTGAGGTGATACTCTGTGTCGGCCGGTAAGGCTAGCGTCGTCGCTAGTGCAGCGAGAGCATCCGCCTTGGTATTCTGAGATCGAGACACATGCCCGATGTAGAAGCCTTCAAATAGGCTAGCCAGTTCGATAGCTGTATGATAGTAAGGCACCAAGTCCTCATGGCGGACTTCATATTCACCTTTTACCTGGCTAATGATCAGTTTTGAATCGCCATAAGCTTCAAGATAGCGTACCCCCATTCCATGGGCGAGCTGGATACCGATGAGCAGAGCATTGTATTCCGCTACATTGTTAGAGCATGACTCTGTCAAGGAGAATGCCCTGGGAAGGATATGATCCTGTGGGGAGATGAACACAACCCCCACTCCGGCAATAATCTTGCCTTTAGGGCCCATCCGCGATGCTCCGTCGAAGAACATCTGCCACACTTCCTCTGCTGAGGTTGCATTAGACTCGAAGACCTCATCAGGGATGTCTTCGTGAAGTTTTGAATGTTCCGGAACTGGATGCGCAGCCAAGAACTCTGCAAGGGCTTGACCTTTAACCGCCTTTTGAGGGGTAAAGGTTATGTCGTATTGGGACAATAGCAGTGCCCATTTAGCCAATCTTGAGTTCAACGACCCTGGCTTCGTCATGAGAAGACGTAAAGGGTTCACCCTGGAGATGACATGTATGGTTTGGCCAACCAAATAATGTCGAGTCTTCTGGACAGCGAAGACGAGAGCTAAACACTCTTTCTCAATAGGATTGTAGCGAGATTCCGCTCCTATGAGAGTCCTGCTGAGATAATAAATGGCTTGCTCATGGCCATTGTCGTCCTTCTGGGCGAGGAGAGCGCCGAGGGAATAGTCCAGAGCTTTTACATAAAGCAAGAATGGTTTCCCTGATGTAGGGGCCACTAAGACCGGAGGTTTTGTGAGATACCTCTTAATGTCTTCATAAGCTTCTTGACAGGCTTGGTCCCATATGAAGGCAGTACCCTTTTTCATGAGACGGGTGAAGGGCTGGCAACGGCCCGAAAGATTTGCTATGAATCTTCTGATGTAGGCTAATCTGCCTTGCAAGCCTCGGAGCTCTTTGAGGTTCCTTGGTGGATGCATGTCCTGTATGGCTTTGACTTTGTCTGGGTCCAGATGGATCCCTTTTGATGTGACAATGAACCCAAGGAATTTGCCGCTGGACACTCCCAAGAAGGATTTTGTCGGGTTCATTTTCAGCTGATGAGCCCGCATTATGTCGAACATCGTTCTCAGATCGCGAAGATGTTCATTTTTGCTGCGGCTTTTGACGGCAATGTCGTCAACATAGCACTCCACCGTCTTCCGGAGATGATCGCGGAAGATCATGCTCATTGCCCGCTGGTAGGTTGCTCCGGCGTTCTTCAGTCCGAAGGGCATTACAGTGTAGCAGTATACCCCCAATGGCGTTCGGAAAGAAGTATGCTTCTCGTCATCAGGATACATCTTGACCTGGTTGTACCCTGAGAAGCCGTCCATGAAAGACATCCTCTCGAATCCGCATGTGTTGTCGATCATGACATCGGTGATCGGCAATGGGAATTCATCTTTGGGACAGGCCGTATTGAGATCACGGTAGTCGATGCAGATTCGTATTTTCCCATTCTTCTTGAGGACGGGGACTATGTTAGCCACCCAATCTGGATGTTGTTCCTCCCGGATGAAGCCACAAGCAATGAGCTTATGAACTTCGGCTTCAATAGCCTCCATGATGTTTGGGCGGAACCGACGTTGTTGCTGCTTGACTGGCTTAACGTCGGGCTTGATGTTTAGACGGTGCATAGCGACCTGTGGATCAAGTCCGGGCATGTCTTCATAGCTCCAGGCGAAAACATCTATATACTCTTTTATGAGTATTATCAGTTCTTCCTTTTCGATGAGTGATAGGCTTTCACTTATGAAAATCGGTTTGGGGTGATCTTGACTACCCAAGTTAACCTGGATCACCTTGTCTTCGGTAGGTGGCTCGCACAGCTCAAACCGCTTTTCCCATTGAAGGCTCAATTGCTGGGCCCATGATTACTCATCGGCAACCTCTGCGGGTTCCAACTGACTGCTTGAAGTCATGAGGCTTTCGAATATCCCTCCTATGCTGACATTAGAGTCCCATTCGGAGGATGAGGCCGACTGTGATGGGATCGATCCATCGCTTTTGTCCTGAACCGTTGTTGATGATGTGGGTGTAACATAACCCAACCCCCTGCGCGTACTATCATAGTAATTTGCAGGTTTCCCTCTTGGGACGGAGTTACGCATCAAGCCGCGTCTTCCTTTTCCGAAGTTTAGGCCCGCTCCCTGCTTCAGGTTGTAACCCATCTTCTTCATAATATGGCGCGCTGATGGCGCGTAATGAAAGAACTGTGGAGCATCCGACTCTGAGCTTGAGTCTGTAGTTGGGAATCTCCCTGGCCGGGCTCTGCCGAAGATTATCGGCGACTGACCTTGCTTGGACGGAGGGACTACCAGCGTGGCCCCTTCTATGGCTTCCACGGATGTACTAGCCACACTCGACTTATGTACGGGCATATGAAGAGAGCCATCCATAATGGATTTGATCGACTCGATGCTCGCAGGATAATCAAAAGAAATATTATCATTAATTATCCATTCGCCTTCCTCATCAGAAGGGATCTTACATCGGGGATCATTAAAGCATGCTACAATTGGCTCGCCAATCAGAATGGCCGGCATGCCCGTTTCAGATTCCGAATCCGCCTCATTGCCGCTTTCATCACTGTCTGGCAATGGTTCTCCCGGCGTTCCACTAGCCTCTTGATATAGGAGAGCATCTGTGAAATAGTTTTCCACCCCCTTGAAGGGCTGTTTCTCAGCGAAGACAGTTCGTACCGTCGCATCATCCTCAACATACTTGAAGCACTGATGGAGAGTGGATGGAACGATCCAGTTGGCATGGATCCATGGTCGTCCCAGTAGCAGGTTGTATGATGTGTCCGCGTCAATGACATAGCATGTCACTTCTGACTTCAGGCTTCCGATTCTGCAGCGAAGCCGAATCTTTCCAAGCGGATGGCTGCTCCCGGCGTTGAAACCATATATTGTAGTGGTGGTTGCGGACAACCTGTACAGTGGTATGCCAAGGAAGTAGAGGAGCCTTTTGGGGATGATGCTGAGCGCAGACCCCGGATCGACTTGTATTCTTTCAATGCATGTGGAACCGATATATCCGGTATAGTACAGAGGTCGATCATGCTTGTTGTCTTTGAGAAGCATATCTTCCGCCGTGAAGGTAATGGCAGGTACCTTTGACTGTGCGTGATGGCACTCTGAGCAGGAAAGCCGCATCTCATCACTAGGAATCTCAGGCATGTATGTCAGAAAGGACTCTGAGTTGGCTAGCGCATCTCTGAGTGCCTCTCTTGTCTCTTTAGAGAGACGAAGAAGCTCGTGTATTGTGATACGAGCCGGGATATTGGCTAAGTGGGCCAATATATCAAAGCGAAAGGGCGTGGCTAACCCTTGGCTTGGCGGTTTCTTCAGCACATGGTCGAACCGCACTTCCTTAGGCTTCTCCTTCCCTTTGGTCAGGACTGGAGTGGATGCCGGCATTGGTACTGACGTCGTTTGCTGTTGTATCTCGTCAGTAGACTTGTCATACTGCCTTAAGTATGACTTTCCAGACCGGGTGCCCATCTGTTGAGGCGCATCTGCCTGCGCTGTACAGGCATGCTTCTCTTCTTCTGAATCGCTGAGGGAAGCCGAAGTAAGATTACCATCATCTGGCAGGACAGAGATGACATTGCAGGACTTGCCCTTTTTGCTGGAGTCCTTCGACGTCCGCTGTACGTCTTGGACGAGGTTAGGGTGTATCCACATAACTTCCCCTGTCTCCAATGTCAAAGGGATGAGACCCTTGTTGTATTGAGTCATGGCTGGAGGATGCCTGACTTCCAACCGCGGTGTGGGGCTGGATAGGTCCCGTCAGGAATTGTGACCTTCTGGGCAGTGCCGAACTCAAGAGTCACCATATTGGCAGTGACTTTCTTCTGCTCCGTCTTCAGTGTGAGGACTCCGGCGTCGACCAAGGCTTGAATTCTATCCTTGAGAACATAGCACTTGTCAGTAGGATGGTGGATCATCCTGTGGTAGAGGCAGTACTTAGGGTCGTTTGTGCGCCCTATCTCATCAGGGCGTCGAGCATCTGGCAACTTCATCTTATTCCCTTTGTGGAGCAGATGGAATATCGTGACCACCTGGTCGTCTCTGAAGGAGTACTGTTTAGGAGGGAACTTGGGCTCCTGATTGTTGAAGCTGCTCTTCTTAGCCTTTGACTGCATGTCCCCGGTCAGCTCGACGGACATAATTTCCTTCCCTTTAGCTTGGGAAGATTGCGGGAGATCGCTGCGTCCTTTGTTGTTCGCGCCCCATTTGCTTCTAGGGGCGGATGACTCGAACTTTTTAGCCGATTTTTCGGCTATCTCAGCTTGTTCGACCAATTCCTTCCAAGTGTGGGCCTTGACAGCCCCCATGCGAACTTCTACTTGATCCGAGAAGTTATGTCTGCACGTTTGTAAAAGCATGGGTAAAGGCATCCCTGCTGGGCACATCAGAGATAGATTTCTGAACCGCTCAATGTATTCACGGACAGATTCGCCTTTCCTCTGCACAGTGGAAAGGAGCTTGTCCATGGTCACTTCGGTGTCATCCTCATAGAAGCGAGAGAGGAACCGAGTTTCCAGGTCGATCCAGGAATTGATAGAGCCCTGAGGAAGGCTTCGGAACCAGTCGAATGCCACCCCTTTCAAGGTGCCGATGAACAACCTAGCCATGATGGCGTCGTTGCTTAGAACATTACCGGTCTGGGACCGGAAATAGTAGATGTGCTGATTGGGCGAGCTCTTACCATCATACGTATGCAACGTTGGTGGTTTGAACTTTGGCGGATATGGCACCGAATCCCATTCCAGTGGGTAAGGACGGACTACCCCCACTTTCTTCAATTCATCCTTCTGAGCTAGGGATGAAATTTGAGCTTGAAGGCCTTTAAGGACTTCGGCATCCAGGGAAGAGCCTCCCTGGGTTCTCTCCGTCTTGGGCGGATCATTGCTGAGATGTCCCTCCTCGTCATGATTACTCCCGGTATCATCATTCCGGTTGCTGAGGAGCTGAGCGAGCATCTGTTGAATATTGTCCAGGGCCTCTTGCTGAGTTCTAGAGGTCTGCTCCTGAGCTTCCAAACGCCGACGAAGGTCGTCATTGGCGTTCTCGGCCATATTGACCGATGCTTTGTCCGTTCGCACCGAACTGACTGTTGCTGAAGAGGCATACCCGCTGTCTTCATCTTCTCCATCGGATGATTGGGGTGACCGCCTGAGTTGTGGCACGGTTGGGACCGTCGAGGAGGAAGGCTGCTCATAATTATAGGGTATCGCTACCCTGGATCTGGTGCTTCGGAAAACACCTTCTTCGCGCACCAAGACTTCACCTAAGCCCGGGCTATAATCTGGATCTGGGGAGCCGAAAGGGGTGTCGTCAGGGGCTTGACTTCTTCCGCGCAGCTCTCGCCCCCTTCCGGTCATGTTGACGGATGCAGAGGCTGGATCCGGTGGCCCGCTCCTTTTGGGATGCCTCATCGGGACGCGCGCAGACAGTCGATCAAAGACTGATCGCCGATATGGAGCAGTGGCGAGGGTCGGTCGTAACCGACACTGCATAGAATGGACCATCACCAATTGGCAGTCACATCGTCGAAGACAGGAGGAAGTAGTCTGGAAATGCTTCAATCTCCGCTTATCCGCCAAGAATTCTCGCAGGTCGGCCCTGTAGGGGCCTGAACCATCTGGTATATGGGACAACGCATCGTTCCCCTTATTCCTGCGGAAAGGATCAGCACCGCATAGTGCTCTGGTTCTAGCCTCGCGGCTGTAAACCCGATGAGTATGCCGAGGTACAATAGCCTTGCTTGTGAGGACAGGGCTAGCAGTAGGCATTGCTGCTCTAGGCGACGGTATGATCGCCGTCTTGACTTTATGGTTGGCAGCATTGTTGGCGCAGGCGGGCATCTTGCCTTTTTTCTTCATAAGAGAGGCGCGGATCTGGCGCGGCTACGCCTGAAGCTCCAGCAGAGGACCTCTGTTTAGGCCTCCATATCCGTTTTGGCAGAGGATGCATAGGTTCGCAAGGAACCTGAATAGCCACAAGCGGGGCTGCGGGGTGTTGGCAAAATTCTGCCTCTGGTTTCTGATTTGAAACCTTGGTCATGAAGACCTTCCCGTGCTTCCGTGCTCGAAGCATCAGGCCACCCCCAGAGAGGACTTCTTTAAATCTTCCTTGACCGATCTGGATAACAAGGTTCTCAAAAGTGCAGGATCTGGGCCGCGGGCATGTTTCCTTGTTGCGCCAGAGAACTGCGGCAGGTTTGCAGAGAACCTTTTCCGTCTCCGCAGAGACTTTGCTTGAAGATTTAGTCAGAGAAGATCTGGCTGCACCGGCTTTTCTGAATTCAGAGATAGACCCGAAGGTCTGTTCGTCGCATTGCGACACTTGATTCTCAGCAGAGGAGAATACATTCCCCAGCGGAGTCGCCATCTTGTTTTCCATTATGTTTGCAAGGGGGAAAACTTACAAATAAAAGTTTGAGGAGCTAAATTACAAGTATTCTTAAAAAGATTACAAGTAGATCTCCTCAGAGATTCTGGAGAAGTGTGCCGATAGGAGTCTGGTCAGCGCGCGACCACTTTGTCCCTTTGACGATGCGAGCGATGAGATTCCCTTCTCGCCTGGTTCCGGGAATCAGAGAATAGAGGATTGGTAGAACCCTCTGACTACTTCTCAAAACCACTTCTGTGAGGAATTCCTTCTCGCCTGGTTCCGGAGATTCCTTGAGGAAAAGAGGTTGTTAGGGTATCACCACCCTGAAAAGAGAAGTATTTCTCTTGGAAGGTCTCTGAATTAGAGAACGCACGATGCGTTATGAAGAAGTCTCTGCTTGTGGAGTCCTCTCTCTCCTGTGCCCTGCGATCCCCCTCCCTTGTGCCCCTGATGGGCTATTTATAGGGAAAGTAAGGGTATAATCGTCCCCTTTGAAGATATAGAAACAGATTGAACCGAATCTGTTTGAATCTGGAAAGTAGCCTTGCTGCGAGGCTATAATAGCTTCTGCGGAGCTAGAAAATGGCAAGTCGGTTGATCTTTCCGATGTGTTATGATCCTTTCCATATTGTTAGGAGATTCTCCTTGATCCACTTACTCGTTTCAAGAGAGTCAAGAGATTGTGGCAATCACCTGCCATATTTGGATCCTGATTGGATTTGATTAGATTGAATCCGATCTTATCAGGAGTTTTGATTAGTCAAAGGTTGACCATAGCAGGCTGATGGCGGAGCTGCCCGCTTTGAAGCTCATAGCGGAGCTAGAGGCAATTCCTAGCGAAGTCCGAAAAGAGGCTTTTCGGCGAAGCTGTCAGTTAGCTTCCTGGCGAAGTTGGATGATGCTAGCCTCTCAATCGAGGCTATCCCCTTGGGCTAATGTAATGCTAAATGCTAGCATTTTAGACCTGCTGAGGTCTGTTTAGAAACAATCCGGGTTCACTGTTCTGCTTGCTGGATCAGTGGAGTCCAAACCGCTTCCTTGTCCCTTGGAGTTGGGTGAAAAACTGGTCTTCAGCTCGTCTGTCCCTTGTCTTTTGTAAATGTCAACAAGTTTAGACATCGTTCAGACCAATGAGAATCCTGTCTTTTTAAGTGTCAACACCGGTTTGAGAGGGGAGGTCAATAGGCTGATTGCGGAGAAGAGGTCGAGGGATGAAGAAGTCGCCCGACTCCACGATAATGCTAGTTTAAGAGAGGAGGTTGCCAGGATGATTGCCGAGAAGGAGGTGTTGGGTAAGGAGCTTGCATAGTTAGAAGCTGGCATGTGGTTGCAAAGAGAGGAGTTGGGTAGGCTCCGTGAGGAGCTTGCAGCTAAAGATCTTGATCTAAATTTGGTCCTCAAAGAGAAGGACCAGGCCCTTGCGAAGTGGAACCTTTCATCTGATATGCTCATGACATTGAGATGAAGGCTTACCAGTTGGTTGATAGTTTGTTATCTGAGGTGGAGTACGTGAAGGCTACCTCCCAGTGTGAGACGAATCAACTTCTTCGTAGTCTGGAGAAGGTACACACTGATTGGATAGAAGACTGGCAGAAGCAGCAGAGGGCCATAGATCTGTTCAGCAACTGAAGTATCATCAATGGTACAAGGGCGAAAAATAGGGTTATGCACCTAGGTACCCTCTGAAGGATGAAGAGGAGACGACTTTAGAGGATGCTGAAAAGGAGGCTTCCGATGGAGAGGAGGGGAACAAAGAGTTGTTGGCCCAAAGGTTACAATTCCCGATTTTATGTTTTAATGATAACAAAGCATATGAAGTTATTTAGTACTAATCAAGTTTAAGAGTCTATTTCAGGTTGAAAAAGATCTAATAGGGTTCAAGAAGATCTAACAAGTTTCTTCCTCTAATGGAAGGTGTTGATGGCTCAAGGGTACTCAAGAACGGAATCATAACTCAAAGCACTCAGCGTCACTCAAACGTCACTATCAGAGAAGTCCGCTTGAAAATTCTTGTAGTCGATTAGAACCTTATAAGAAACTAGTTTGTTAAAGAGTAAAATATGGATTTGAGGCTCAAAGATACACACACACAAAAGTGCACATTTTCAAAAGTATGGTTTTGACTTGTTTTATTTTGATACTTGTTTCACATTTTCTAAAAATTTTCTATCTCAGTTGAGAACTTGTATCTCATGGATATACATGTCTTCTCTCTTCCAAAATTTAAACAAAATTATTTGAAAATTTTATTTATCTTCAAAAATTATTTTGACCTAGATTTTGGCGTAGGTCGGTCGACCGGGCGGTCGACCATGCCTATTACAGGCCAGAATGGTCGACCGCACGGTCGACCGAACCTCTGGCAATTGGGGTGTGCATGTTGTGCATATTCCCGGTCGACCGACCGGTCGACCTATCCCTTATTGCGGCTGGGTGGTCGACTGATTGTAACTAGTTTGGTCTCGGTTAAACACGGTCGACGGTCAATCGACTGAGAGCCAACGGTCAAATTTTTTTGAATGGCCGGTTGACCGGGTGATCGACTGACAGACTATTAGATTAACAGTAATGACCAGTTCTTTAAATTTATTTTTAAACATATTTCTTTTAAAACGTGAAAAGTTGAATTTCTAGGGTCAATTTCTTCTTTTTTAGACCTGGTAAAGCTATTCTAAAAGTATGTTTATAAAACCTATATAAAAGGTCAATTTCTTCCTTTTTAGACCTGGTAAAACTATTCTAAAAGTGTTTTTCTAAAACTTATATAATGGGTCATTGGGATTGAGTATTGCATAACAATAAATTCTATTGACAATCTAGTATTTATTTTCAAATAGAAAAAGTTTCAAGTTTCTTTTGTGCGCTTTTGTTCAAAGTTTTAATTGAGCTTTTCTGCTCTTAAAATCTCTCTTTTCTGATTTTCATTCTCACTTTCATCCTTGAGCTTCAAAATTTACATTTTACTCTATAGAACTTTTGTAAAAGAATTGCAAAAAGAGTGTCTGTGATCTCCTGATCACCTAAAGCTTGTTATCTCAATTAGCTTTGTGCTACCTCTGGTGTAGAGGATTGAGTTGGGGAGTTGTGTACTCCGAGTGATTGTAATTCTTTGTTGTAAGGTCCTTTGTGGAGGATCCAATAGCGGATAGTGAAATCCTTCACGGTGATGAAGGCGGGGATATAGAGCGGTGGCTCGAACCTCGGATCAAAGCTTTTTGTTTGTGATTGATTTATTGTCTCTATTTACTCGTTTATCATTCATTTATTCTTGTCGATCAATACTCATCTTAACAAGATAGCAATTGAGTACCTCAACTCTTATCTAGAGGAATCACGAGGAGAAGTTCAGATTCCTTCACGAGGAATTCGGCTTCAAGTCTTGTTTTGAGTGATCAGTTGCATTATTTCATATTAAATTGTCTAGAATTTTCATTTGATTAGCTATTCACCTATTTACTCCCCTTTAGCTATAATTTCAATTGCTATCAGAGTCTTGGTCTCTAGATTTTGGCTTAACAACCTTAGAGAGATCCTAGTTGCTAATCATTTCATTGATATCTTCATTCTCATCCATTATAGTAAAAATCGCCGAAGATATTAAGACCCCTCCCAAGTTTGATGACCTTAACTTTGCCATAGGAAGGTTAAGATGATCGTGTTTTACAATCCTTAGGAAGTCGGGTTGCAAAGGTGGTGACTAAACCCTTTAGTGTACCTACGGTGATGAGGACACTTGGTCCGATATTGCCACCAAGGAGTTTGATGCCAATACAAAGTCACACTATGCATTACTTCAAGCCTTGAACGATGACAACATAGCTAGGATCATTTATTGCAAATCTGCCTATAAGATTTGGTCACACCTAGTGGTCACTCATGAGGGAATATCACAAGTCAAGAGGGCTAAAATTGATCTCTACGTTCCCAATATGAAAACTTCACTATACATGAAAATGAGTCCATTGATGATATGGTTACAAAATTTACTAAAATAACTAATGGTCTTACTTCTTTAGGTGATGCCATTAATAATGATCAAAAAGTCTGAAAGGTCCTTCGTACACTTCTACCCTCATGGGAAGTCAAAGGTACAACATTGAAAGAGTTAAACGACCAAGAAGAGATGAATCTCATCGGTCTTATCGACAACTTTAAGACCCACGAGATGGAGAGGAAGGCTAGAGAAGAAACGGCACCATAAAAGAAGATAATTGTCTTCAAGTCTGCTCCCACCATCTCTGACGATGAAGAAGAAGAAGAAGATGATGAAGATCTTTCCCTCCTTGTAAGAAATGTAAGGAGGATGTACAACATGGCAAAGATCAACAATAGGAGATGATGGCAAGAAAATGAGGAAAAGAAAATCATCTGTTTCAACTATCAGAAACCCGAACATATCATTGCCGAATACCCAGATATAAAAAACAAGCCATCTTCCTCAAACAAGCCAAAGAAGCCATTTAAGAAGAAAGCCCTCAAAGCTACATGGGATTCAGAAAGTGAATCCGAAGAGGAGGTGGATACGACAAACGTGTGTTTCATGGCAAATGATAACACACCAAAGGTAACTTCAGAACCATCCTTGATGATTATGGCTTAACTATGAATGAATTAGGAGATGCATTTGTAGAACTTTCAAATAATGATGATTTTCTAAAGAAAAAATGTCTAAAAATGAAAAGAAAAAATAAAGTTCTTCAAAATAAAATTATCACTCTTTCTAAAGAAAAGGATGATTTATGGATGATTTATTTTTCACTCTTTTATTCACACAAAAGATTTTGATGCATACAAGATTTCATGTAAAGCAAAGTTTCCCATGATTGATGAAAATAAAATTTCTATTTTAAAAAATAAAATCAACACTTTGGGAAATTTTTAAAGAATTGTGAGTTTGATAAAGCTAAATTATAGGCCATGTTTTCTAAGAAAAATTCTTCAAAGAAACATATTCATACTACACATGCTAACCCTTCTAAATCACACATTAAGCATGCTCATGTTTCACATGCTCATCATACACATCATGCATTCATGTATGGTAGAGTTTATTCATGTACTTATTGTGGCCGAAAGGGTCACTTAGCTAAATTTTATTTTGATCATATAAATGCTTCTAATAATCATATTTGGGTTCAAAGTACTAATGTTATAGGACCCAAAAAAATATTGGTACCAAAATCAACAACTTCATTATTTGATGTAGGCACACACCAAGGCTTCAAGACATGAGAGAGATGGTATCTTAATAGCGGTTGCTCAAGACACATGACTTGGGACATCAATAATTTTGCAAGCCTATCAAGGTATCATGAAGGTGGCACCGTCACCTTCGGAGATAACTCAAAAGGTAACATTATCAGTATAGGTAACATTGAAATTGGTTCATCTTCATTGATTGAAAATATTATTTTAGTTGATGGACTTAAACACAACCACTTGAGTATTAGTCAACTATGTGATCGAGGTTTCAAAGTTATTTTTGATGATTCTTCTTGCAATGTTTTAGATGGTAAAACTTTCGGGATTCGTGAAAATAATGTATGTATTATTGATATGTTAAATTTAGATTGCAATGCTACATGTTTAAATGCTTTCAATGAGGATTCTTGACTATGGCATAGAAGATTAGGCCATGTATCTTTTGATCATCTATCTAGAATTAACTCTAAGAAATCGGTGAAGAGTATTCCTTCTTGAAGTTTGAAAAGGACCGCATTTGCGATGCTGCCCACTTGGGAAACAAACTAAGTCCTCTTTCAAATCAATCAAGGATATCATGACATCTAAACCATTAGAGTTAATCTACATGGATTTGTTTGGTCCTACTAAAACTAAGAGTTTAAATGAAAACCGTTTTGTTTTTGTATTGGTTGACGATTTTTCTCATTTTACATGAGTTTTCTTTTTGGAACATAAAGATCAAGCTTTTCACATTTAATATTTTTAGAAAATGGTTGAAAAAGAAAAAAGTTTTTCGATTTTGCGCATAAGAAGTGATAGAGGTGGTAAATTCATTAACCATTCTTTTATCACTTATTGTGAAGAAAATAGAATTAGACGCGAATTATCTTGTCCTAGAACTCCACAATAAAATGGAGTCATTGAAAAGAAGAATCGTACTCTTCAAATGGCTAAGACAATGATTAATACGGACTCCCTCAATATTTATGGGCTGAGACTGTAAACACTTCATATTACATATCAAATAAAATTTATTTTTGTAAAAATAATTTAAAAACTTCCTTTAAAATTTACTATTTGAGAAAGTCTAATATTCTTACTTTAATGTTTTTAGATGCAAATGTTTTGTTTTAAACACCAAAGATAACTATGTAAGTTTGATGTTAAAGCTTTTAAAGCTATTTTTGTTGATTATTCAAACACAAGAAAGACTTATAAAATCTTCAATTAATCTACTTTTACAATTGAAGAATCTATGCATGCTAAGTTTGAAGAATTTAATGCTTTTGTTAAGAATGTTGTAGAGATTGATTTTTTAGGTGAAGATATGGAGAAAGTAACTTCGAAGGACTCACCTATTCAAGAAGATAAGCTAAAGCTTGATAAATAAGGTGAAGTTCAAGAGGTTGAAGTGGCACCAACACTACCACTTCCATAAGATTGGAGATTCGCTACAAGTCATCCTAAGGAACTCATCATAGGTAATGTATCAAAGGGGGTAACTACTCGCTTCAAACTCTACGATTTTTGTGGCTATTTTACTTTTATTTCTCATATTGAACCAAAGAACATCCTCGAAGCCGAGAGCGACTCATATTGGTTGCTTACAATGCAAAAAGAGCTCAATCAATTTAAGCGCAATCAAGTTTGACACCTTATTCCTAGACTCCATGATAGACCAACAATTGGTACTAAATAGATTTTTAGGAACAAGTTAGATGAGTCGGGTAATATTGTTAGGAATAAAGCTAGGTTAGTGGCCCAAGGTTACACCCAAATCGAAGGTATCGATTTTGAGAAAACCTTTGCACCTGTAGCACGGCTTGAAACCATACGGATTACACTTACTTTTGCTTTTTATAAAGATTTTAAACTTTTTAAAATGGATGTCAAAAGGGCATTTTTTAATGGTTTTATTGAAGAGGAAGTGTATATTGAATAACCCCCCCAGTTTGATCTTACATATCCGGATTTCGTTTTCAAATTAAACAAAGCTTTATATGGTTTAAAACAGCTCCTAAAGTTTGGTATGAAAAACTTTCAACATTTCTTGTTTTCAAATGGTTTTGTAAGAGGCAAAATAGATACCACCTTGTCTACAAAATATGTAGATAGCAACATTCTTATTGTTCAAATTTATATTGATGATATTATATTTGGATCTACTTATAAAAAGCTTTGCAAAGATTTTAGGTCATGCATGAAGAATGAGTTTGTGATGTCTGTGATGGGCAAGTTAAATTACTTTCTTGGACTATAAATCAAGCAAAGGAGTAATGAGATTTTTATATAAATCAAGCCAAGTACACAAGAAAACTCATTAAGAAATTTGGACTTGAAGGGGTAAAGACAAGCAAAATTCCCATGGCTACCACAACAAAACTTGACAAGGATGAATAAGGTATAAATGTAAACATTAAATTTTATAGAAGCATGATTGGTAATTTACTTTATTTAAAGGCTAGTAGGCCAGACATCATGCTTAGTGTATGTCTATGTGCTAGATCCAATCTTGTCCAAAAGAATCCCACATGATTGCGGTAAAACACATTATTAGATATTTTAAGGGCACTAGGCTTGTGGTATCTGAAGACCAGACAATTTTTCATGACGATTTCAGATGTTGACTATGTCGGTTGTAGAGTGGAAGGAAGAGTACAAGTGGAACTTATCAGTTTCTAGAAAATTGTCTTATTTCATGGTCTTTCAAGAAATAAAATTCTGTAGCCCTCTCAACTGTCAAGGCGGAGTATGTTGCGGTCAGGGCTTATTGTGCACAAGTCTTTTGGATGAAATATACTTTCCTTACTATGATTTATATTATGATCAAATTAAGATATTTGTGATAATACTAGTACTATTCTTATGATTAAAATTTCAAATTAACATAGTAAGACAATGCACATAGAAATTCGATATCATTTTCTTAGAGATTACTATGAAAAAGGTGATATTAAAATTGATTATATTTTAACTGATTTTCAACTAGCAGATATTTTTACTAAGTCACTTGATTTTAACAGATTCTCTTTCATTTGTGGAGAACTAAATATTGTATTGTTGATTCATGAGTTTTTCTTCTGATAAAATCTACATATGTTTTAATTTTTGGTTGTTATTGCTTACCCTTTTTGATGCATGCTAAAAAGGGAGAGAAGTATTTATGAGTATATACTGGACTTTGTTTGATCATGCTCTTATACAATGCCTTTATCATATAACTGTTGATGTCTTGTACTTGATAGCTAGCATAACTTGAGGGGGAGTTTTTATAAGGCTCTTTCCTAGATTTTCTTCTAAATAGCTATATGTTTTGCCATCATCAAAATTGGGGAGATTATTGTCCAAAGGTTACAATCCCAGGTTTTGTGTTTTAATGATAACAAAGCATATGAAGTTATATGGTACTAATCAAGTTCAAGAGTGTATTTAGGATTCTAAAAGATATAACAGGTTTCAAGAAGATCTAACAGGTTTCTTCCTCTA
The DNA here is from genome assembly GCA_038442645.1 of Agave tequilana. NCBI lineage: Eukaryota > Viridiplantae > Streptophyta > Magnoliopsida > Asparagales > Asparagaceae > Agave > Agave tequilana. Next base: position 11,036 of record JAVJIF010027937.1, on the reverse strand, counting down.
AAGGAAGGTGTCGATAGCTCAAGGGTACTCAAGAACGGGATCATAGCTCAAAGCATTTAGCATCGCTCAAATGTCACTATCAGAGAAGCCGGCTGAAAAGTTTTGAAGTCGATTAGAACCTTGTAAGAAACTAGTTTGTTAAAGAGTAGAATATAGATTTGAGACACAAAGTTATAAACACACAAAAGTACACATTTTCAAAAGTATGATTTTAACATGTTTGATTTTGATACTTGTTCCACATTTTCTTAAAAATTTCTGTCTCAGTTTAGAACTTATATCTTATGACTATACATGTCTTCTCTCTTCCAAAATTCAAACAAAAATTATTAAAAAATTTTATTTATCTTCAAAAATTAGTTTGACCCAGTTTTTTTGCCTAGGTCGATCGACTGGACGGTCGATCGTGTCTATTATAGCCACAAAATGGTCGACCGCACGGTCGACTGAATTTCTGACAATTGGGGTGTGCACGTTATGCACATTCCCGTTCGACCGACCGATCGGCCAGTCCCTTATTGCGGTCGACTGACTGTAACTAGTTTGGTCTCAGTTAAACACGGTCGACCGGTCGGTCGACTGAGAGCCAACAGTCAATTTTTTTGAATGGCCGATTGACTGGCCAGTCGATAGACAGATTGCCAGATTGGCAGTAACAGGCAGTTCTTTAAATCTGTTGTTAAACATGTTTCTTTAAAACGTGGAAATTGAATTTCGAGGGTCAATTTCTTCTTTTTTAGACGTGGTAAAGCTATTCTAAAATTGTTTTTTATAAAACTTGTATAAAAGGTCAATTTCTTCCTTTTTAGACATGGTAAAAACTATTCTAAAAGTGTTTTTCTAAAACTTATATAATGGGTCATTGGGATTGAGTATTCCATAACAACAAATTCTATTGACAATTTAGTTTTGCTTTCAAATAGAAAAAGTTTCAAGTTTCTTTTGTTCAAAGTTTTAGTTGAGTTTTTTCTGCTCTTAAAATCTCTCTTTTCTGATTTTCACTCTCACTTACATACTTGAGCTTCAAGAGTTTATATTTTACTCTATAGGACTTTTGTAAAGAGTAACAAAAAGAGTGTTTTTGATCTCCTGATCACCGGAGCTTATTATCTCAATTAGCTTTGTGCTACCTCTGGAGTAGAGGATTGAGTTGGGGAGTTGCGTACTCTGAGTGGTTGTAATTCTTTGTTGAAAGGTACCTTTGTGGAGGATCCAATAACGGATAGTGAAATCCTTCACGTGATGAAGGCAGGGACGTAGAGTAGTGGTTCGAACCTCGGAACAAATATTTTTGTTTGTGATTGCTTTATTGTCTCTCTATTTATATTTATCATTCATTTATCTTATCGATCAATATTCATCTTAACAAGATAGCAATTGAGCCCCTTCTCTTTTCTGGATGAATCAGGAGGAGAAGTTCTGAGCCCTTCACGGGGAATTCGGCTTTAAGTCTTATTTTGAGTGATCAGTTGCATTATTTCATATTAACTTGTCTAGAATTTTCATTTGATTAGCTATTCACCTATTCAACCCCCTCTAGGTATAATTTCAGAGCTTGAAGATAAGGATGGAGGCCCGAAAGCCAAGAGGAGACTCATTCAGAGAAAACTTCCATAGTGAGGAGTAAGGCATCTCTGGCTCGGATCGATTTTGCCACTGCCATGGCTTTGGGAGTCAGAAGGGAGGCAGAAAGGAAGCACATATTGAATCCTCCTGTTAGGACTTCTCGTAATTACACTGTAAGTGTAGAGTGAGACCAAGAATTGTATATGCACTTTTGTACCGTTTGATAATATTTTATCCTTTGTTCATCCTCCAAATATCCTCTTCACCGATTTTATGTTATTGATTGTAGTACTGGCCTAAGGTACAATCATCGGTTTATGATTTTGATGATAACAAAACATATGTGTTTATTTATTGCTAATCAAGTTCAAGTATTTAAGAATGTTTCAGGGTTGTAAGAATTCAATGAGCTTTCTTCCTCTAAAAGAAGGGGTTGAAGACTTAAGGGTATTCTAGTACGGGATTGAAGCTCAATGCACTCGACGTTGCTAATGGAGAAGCCCGTTGAAGATTCTTGAAGTCACCTAGAGACTTGTAAAAAAATAATTTGTTAAAGTTTAGAATATAGCTTTGAAGCTCAAGAAATTACACACACAAAAGTACTCGATTTCAAAAATCTAAGTTTTGATTGTATTGGTATTTTGCATGGTTGAGTTTGATACATGTCTTGCAAATTTTTCAAAATTTTATATCAAGTTTAGAACATGTATTTCATTGCCTATACATTACTATATACTTATAAACTAATACAAAATATTTTGAAAATTGTTTGAAACTCAAAAATATTCAGGAAAAGCATTTCATGCTATGTCGGTCGACCGCATGTCAGGCCAAAACGGTCAATCGCTTGGTCAATCGAGCTTTTAGTCAAGGGAGCGTGCATGTTCATGAACGTTATCAATAACCGTAACCCTTACAATCGATCGGGAGTCTACTGACTGGCAGAGTTAAACTCTCTGTTTGGGCCAGTCGACCGACCCTGCTGTTTTTGCCTCTTTGAACAGTTCTCGGTTGACTGACTAGTCGACTGGAGCCAACGACTCTATTTTGGTTTTGAGCTATCAGTCGGCCAGTTGACGACAGGCTGCTAGGTTTGCATAACAACTAGTTTTTAAAATTTATTTTGTTTTTATTATATTCCAACGGCCATTTTTATTTCCATGGGTCAAAACACACACAAATGACATGGTATGCTTAATTAATAGTATTTATCTATTGCCTATATATATGATTCATTGGTTTTGATTTTAAAACACAATTACAATTTTTCATAAAAACTCAAGTTGGTTTCAAAAGATAAAAGTTTTTCTACCTTGCAACCTTCAAGTTCAATCTTTTCAAAAATTTTCAGCTGGTTTCAAGCTCTTAAATCCCTCTAACTGAATTTTGACTCTTACATAACCCCTTGAGCTTCATTTCTGATTGTACTCTATATGAAGTTGTAAGAGAGAGTGTTTGCAATGTTATTTGATCACCAAGAGCTTTGTAACCTCAATTGGCGTTGCTACCTTGTATGTAGATGGTTGAATTGGTGGAGTTGTGTACTCCAGTCTTGTGTAGACCAAATTGTAATTCCTTTTGTAAAGTCCCTTTGTGGAAGATCATTAGTGGATAGTGAAATCCTTCATAGTGGTGAAGGCAGGGATGTAGTGCGGTGGCTCAAACCTCGGAACAAATCCTTTGTGTTTGTGTTTGCTTGTGTCTTATTCTCTATTGCTTATTACTTTTTATAGTTGTGTGGTTGTTCATTTTGCATGCTATTATTGCTTCCATTTCATCCATCACTTTCATTATCGGTCTTTACTCATCTCAACAAGTAGGCAATTGAGCACCTCAACTCATAATTTAGAGGAATCAAAGAGGAGAAGTTCTAGAGCCCTTCACGGGAAATTCGGCTTCAATTCTTATTTTGTGACCGGTTGTATCATTCATCATAAGTAGTTTTTAACTTGCATTGTTAGCATAACACCTATTCACCCCTTCTAGGTGTTTTTTAATTAGTATCAGAGTCTCGGTCTCTAGATTTTGGCATAGCCACCTTAGAGAGATCCTATTTGATAATCACTTCATTCACAATTCATTTTCATCCATAATAGTAAAAATGACAGAAGGTTATTAAGACTCCTACCAAGTTTGATGGCCTTAACTTTGCCATATGGAAGGTTAAGATGACCGTGTTTATGCAATCTCTAGAAACTCGATTGTAAAGGCGGTGACTAAACCCTTTAGTGTACCCACTGGTGATGAGGACACTTGGTCCGACATTGTCACCAATGAATTTGATGCAAATGCTAAGGCACACTATGCCTTACTTCAGCCTTGAACGATGACGACATAGCTAGGGTCATTCTTTGCAAATCCGCCAACACATCTAGTGGTCAGACGCGAGGGAACATCATAAGTCAAGAGAGCAAAAATTGATCTCTTGTGTTCTCAATATGAAAATTTCACCATGCATGATAATGACTCCATTGGTGTCATGGTAATAAGATTTACTAAAATAACTAATAGTTTTGATTCTTTAGGTGATGCCATTGACAATGATCAAAAAGTAAGGAAGGTCATTCATGCACTTTCACCCTCATGGGAGGTCAAGGCTATTACATTGAATGAGCTAAACGATAAAGAAGAGATGAAGCTCATTGGTCTTATCGGCAACCTTAAGACCATGAGATGGAGAGGAAGACAAGAGAAGAAATGACACCACAAAAGAAGAAAATGCTCGCCTTCAAGTCTATTCCACCATCTCTAACGATGAAGAAGAAGAAGAAGATGATGAAGAACTTTCCCTCCTAGTGAAAATGTAAGGAGGATATACAATAAGGCCTAGTTCAACAATAGAAGACGATGGCAAAGAAAGGAGGACAAGAAAATTATTCGCTTCAATTGTCGGAAACTCGGACACATCATTGATGAGTGCCCGAAGAACAAAAGCAAGCCTACAACCTCAAAGAATCCCTACAAAATGGCGGTCTTGAAAGCTACATGGAATTCAGAGATGAATTTGATGAAGAGGTGGACATGACAAATATGTATTAATGGCAAATGACAACACATCTAAGATAACATCCGAATCACCCCTTGATGAATGTGAATTAACTATAGATGAATTGGGTAAGGCATTTGAGGAACATTCAAATTATTATGATTTTCTAAAGAAGAAATACCAAAAAATGGAAAAGAAAAATGAAACTCTTCAAAATAAAATTATCGCTCTTTCTAAAAAAAAAAGACGCTTTATCTTCATAATCATATCTACACAAAAAGATTTTGATGCATATAAAATTTCATGTAAAACAAAATTTTCATTAATTGATAAACATGAGATTTTTATTTTAAAAGATAAAATTAGCTCTTTAAGAGATGTGTTTAAAAAATGTGAGTTTGATAAAACTAGATTGGAGATAATGTTTCCTAAGAAACACACTCCAAAGCAACATATTCATACTACACATGCTCATCATACTACACATACTCACACTCCTAAATCACAACATATTCATACACATAATGCTAAACATGCTACACACACACCAAGCATGCTCATATCCCACAGACACATCATACTTTTATATATTGTTAAGTGTATTTATGCACTTATTGTGGCCGTAAAGATAACTTATTATGTTTTATTTTGATTGAATAAATTCTCCTAATGATTATGTTTTGGTTAGAAAAGCTAACACTATAGGACCCAAAAAAATTTGGGTACCAAAATCAACAAATGCTCTACTTGATATAGTTACACACCAAGCTCTAAGACATAGGGAGCGGTGGTATCTTGATGGTGGTTGCTTAAGACACCTAAGGGATATCAACAATTTTGCAATCCTATCAAGGTACCATGAAGGTGACACCATCATCTTCGGAGATGATTCAAAGGCAAAATTATTAACATCAAAATTGGCTCATCTCCTTTAATTGAAAATGTTATTTAGTTGATGGTCTCAAGTATAATCTCTTGAGTATTAGTCAACTTTGTTATAGAGGTTTTAAAGTTTTTTAATGACTTGTCTTGCAATATTTTAGATAGAAATCTAATGCATGTGTTCTTTTCGGTTTTCATGAAAAAAATGTTTACATGATTGATATGTCTAATTTACAATGCAATGCTACATACTTAAATGCTTTCAATGAAGATTCTTGGTTATGGTATAGGAGACTAGGCCATATTTTGTTTGACTATCTATCTAGAATTAACACTAAGGAAGTGGTGAAAGGTATTCTTTATTTGAAATTTAAAAAGGACCACATTTGCGATGCGTGTCAACTTGGAACACAAATCAAGTTCTCTTTCAAAAAAATTAAGGAAATCATGACATCGAGACCATTAAGTTAATCCACATGGATTTGTTTGGTCCAACAAAAACCAAAGGTCTAAATGGGAATCATTTTTTTTTGGTTGATAACTTTTCTCGTTTTACATGGGTTTTCTTTTAGAACACAATGATCAAGCTTTTTCATTTTTATGCGTTTAGAAAAAAGTTGAAAAAGAAAAAGATTTTTTGATTTTGCGCATAAGAAGTGATAGAGGTGATGAATTCATTAACCATCCTTTATCATTTATTGAGAAGAAAATGAAATTAAATATGAACTATCTTATCCTAGAACTCCATAACAAAATGGAGTCGTTGAAAGGAAGAATCATACTCTTCAAGAAATGGGTAGGACAATGATAAAAAATATGCACTCTTTCAATATTTATGGGCCGAGGCCGTAATCACTTCATATTACATCTCAAATAGATATTTTTGTAAAAATACTTTTAAAACTTCTTTTGAAATTTACTATTTGAGAAAACCTAATGTTTCATACTTTAGAGTTTTTGATTGTAAATGCTTATTTTAAACACGAAAGACAATTTAGGTAAATTTGATGTCAAGCCTTATGAATCTATATTTGTTGGGTATTCAAATACAAGCAAGGCCTTTAAAGTCTTCAATAGATCTACTTTGACTATTGAAGAATCTATATATGTCCAGTTTGAAGAATCTAATATTTTTATGAAGAATGTTGAAGAGATTGATTATTTCGGTGAAGATATGGAGAAAGTAACCTTAAAAGACTTACCTATACAAGAAGAAAAGCCAAAGGATGGTGAAGATGGTGAAGTTCAAGAAGTTGAAGTGGAGCCAACATAACCACTTCTAAAAGATTGGAGATTCGCTGCACATCATCTCAAGGACCTCATCATAGGTGATGTATCAAAGGGGTAACTACTCGTTCTAAACTCCATAATATTGTGATCATTTTGTTTTTATTTCACATATTTAGCTCAAGAACATCCTAGAAGTTGAGGCCGACTCATATTTGTTGCTTACAATACAAAAAGAGCTCATCAATTGAGCACAATCAAGTTTGACATCTTATTCACTACACCCCCTGATAGACTAACCATTGGTACTAAATAGATCTTAGGAACAAGTTGGATGAGTCAAAAAATGTAAATAGGAATAAAGCTAGGTTAGTGGGCTAAAGTTACACCCAAATTGAATGTATTGATTTTGAGGAAACCTTTGCACCTGTAGCACAGTTTGAAGCCATACGGATGACACTTGTCTTTTCTTCATTTAAAGATTTCAAACTTTTTTCAAATGGATGTGAAAAGTGTATTTTTAAATGGTTTTATGAAAGTGGAAGTGTATGTTGAGCAACCCCCCTGGGTTTATTGATCTTACATATCCAAATGTTATTTTTAAACTTAACAAAGCTTATATGGTTTAAAACAAGCTCCAAGATCTTGGTATGAAATATTTTCCACTTTTCTAATTTCAAATGATTTTGCATAAGGTAAAATTGACACCACATTATTTACAAAGCATGTAGATAGTGATATCCTAATTGTTCAAATTTGTTAATGATATTATTTTTGGATCACTAATGAAAAGTTTTGTAAAGATTTTGAATCATGGATGAAGAACAAGTTTGAGATATCTATGATGGGAGAGCTAAACTACTTCCTTGAACTCCAAATCAAGCAAAGGAGCGATGAAATTTTTATAAATCAAGCAAGTACACAAGAGAGCTTTTCAAGAAATTTGGCTTGAAGATTAAGGATAAGCAAGACTCCTATGGCCACTACAACAAAACTTGATAAGGATGAACAAGGTAAAAATGTTGACATTAAACTTTATGAAGCATGATTGTTAGTTTACTTTATTTAACGGCTAGTAGGTCAGATATCATGTTTAGTGTGTGTTTATGTGCTATATTTAAATCTTGTCCTAAAGAGTCTCACTTAATTACGATAAAACGCATTATTAGATATCTTAAATGCACTATTGGAATGGGCTTGTAGTATCCGAAGATCGGACAATTCCCCATGATGAGTTATTTGAAAGCCGCTATACCGATTTTAGAGTGGATAGAAGAGCACTAGTGGAACTTGTTAATTTCTAGGTAATTGTCTAGTTTCATGGTCTTCCAAGAAATAAAATTACGTAGCTCTCTTAACCACCGGGGCGGTGTATGTTATGGCCGGGGCTTGTTGTGCACAAGTTCTTTAGATGAAACATACTCTCTTTGACTATGATTGTATTATGACCATATTAAAATATTATGTGATAATACTAGTACTATTCATATGACTAAGAATGCAAATCAACATAGTAAAACTAAGCACATAGATATTCGATATCACTTTCTTTGAGATCACTATGAGAAAGGTGATATTAAGATTGATTATGTTTTCACTGATTTCAACTTGCGGATATTTTTACTAAACCACTAGATTATAATATATTTCATTCATTGTATTGAGTTAAATGTTTGCACTATGGATTAAGTTTGAAATCGTTTCATGTGTATTTCATATGGTTTCAAGTACCTTTAAATTAATATACATGTGTTTTGAAATTAGTCTCTCTTTTAAATTGGTTTCTTTTCCCTTTATGATGCATGACAAAAAGGGAGAGAGATATTTGAGTTATTAAGTTTTTGAGTTTTTATTTTGGTATTGAACTTCATCTATATCGATTTCCATTACCATACTTATCTGCAATGCCGTGATTCATTGTTTCATTCATGCAAATTATTTTTGGAGGAAGAAATGGAAGGATGGTAGGCTATATATGCATATTACTCTAAATTGGTATCCCCTCTATATATGGCATATATGTGTGACTTGGTTGTATTGATAAATCTATTTAAAGTAATAATGTTTTTCTTGTACTTGATAAATAGCATAACTTGAGGGGGAGCTTTTCTAAACTCTTTCCTATCTTTTAGTTTAATAACTTATATGTTTTTCATCATCAAAAAGGGAAAGATTGTTGGCCTAAGATTACAATCACCAGTTTATGATTCTGATGATAACAAAATATATGTAGCTATTTAGTACTAATCAAGTTCAAGTGTTTAAGTATGTTTTAGAGTTAAAAGAATTCAATGAGTTTTCTTCCTCTAAAAGAAGGTGTTGAAAACTCAAGGGTATTCTAGTATGGGATTGAAGCTCACTGCACTTGACGTTGCTAATGGAGAAGCCCGCTTGAAGATACTTGAAGTCATTTAGAGCCTTATAAGAAAATAGTTTGTTAAAGTGTAGAATATAGCCTTGAAATTCAAGAAGTTACACACAAACACAAATACACAATTTCAAAAATCCAAGTTTTGATTAGCATTGGTATTTTGCATAGTTGGTTTTGATACATGTCTCGTAATTTTTTTAAAATTTTATATCAAGTTTAGAACATGTATTTCATTTCCTATTCATTGCTTTATTACTTATAACCAAAACAAAATGTTTTGAAAATTGTTTGAAAATAAAAAATATTCGGAAAAAGCATTTCAGGCTATGTCGTCGACTGTGCGGCCGACCGGTGCCTGTTTCAGGCCAAAACGGTCAACCGCTTGGTTGACTGAGCTTTTGGCCAAGGGGCGTGCACATTTGTGCACGTTATCGGTCGACCGACCAGTCGACCGTTAACCCTTGCGGTTGACCGAGAGTTGACCCACTGGCAGAGTTAACTCTCCTTTGGGCTAGTTGACCGACCGATCGACCGACCCTAATTTTTTCTCTTTTGAACAGTTTCTTGGTCGACCGACCGGTCGACCGGAGCCAACAACTCTATTTTGGTTTTGAGCTATCGGTCGACCGACAGGCAGCCAGGTCTGCGTAATGACTAGTTTTTGAATCTATTTTGTTTCTAGTATATTTCAACGGCATTTTTTTGGTTTCCATGGGTGAAAACACACCCCAATGACCTGGTATGCTTAATAATAATATTTATCTATTGCCTATATATATGAATTATTGGTTTTGATTTTAAAAACATAAGTTTATAAGTTTTCATAAAAACTCAAGTTGTTTCAAAAAAGAGAGAAGTTTTTCTAGCTTCCAATCTTCAAGTTCAATCTTTTCAAAACTATTTTCAGTTGGTTTTAAGTTCTTAAATTCTTTCTAACTAAATTTCTACTCTCACATACTCCTTGAGCTTTATTTCTTATTCTACTCTATAGGAAATTATAAGAGAGAGTGTTTGAAATCTTGTTTGACCACCAAGAGCTTTGTAACCTCAATTGGATTTGTGCTACCTCTTGTGTAGAGGGTTGAGTTGGTAGAGTTGTGTACTCCGATTTTGTGTAGACCAAATTATAATTTCTTTTTGTAAGGTCCCTTGGAGGAAGATACATTAGTGGATAGTGAAATCCTTCATAGTGGTGAAGGTGGGGACATAGAGCAGTGGCGCGAACCTCGAAAGAAATTTTTTGTGTTTGCGCTTGCTTGTATCTTACTCTCTATTGCTTAGTACTTTTCATACTTGTGTGGTGTCATCTTGTATACTATTATGCTTTCATTTCATCCATCACTTTCATTATCGATTCATCTCAATAAGAGGCAATTAAGCACCTCAACTTGTGGCCAAAGGCCTATCACCCTAGTTTGATGATGACAACTCATGAAGTTATGTTTACTAAGATCTTGTGTTTAATTAGTGACAGATTCCTTATCAAGATCTTAGTAGGTGTGGAGCTTCAACAAAGGATAAAATGTCAAGTTGGAAGCTAGCACCGGTCGATTCACGAGCCTATGCATCAAGACCACATCTAGAGATGAGATCGGTGATTGCATGTGGACCAAGTCAAGAAGATGAGAAGACTTCAGGGAAGACTTCAAGAAGATGAAGATGTGTCTAGGTATAAGATTTTTGTTTGTTTTAGTTCAAAATGTAAAGGATAGATAGTGGGGATTGCTCAAGTTCATATCACACACACACTCTGATTTATGTGTTTTCTTAAAAGATTTTTAGTTTTAGGAAAAATACCGTTTTAGTTTTGGTGTTTCAAATATACATGTGTTTTTAACCAAAACCTTTTTAGAACTCTCGTCCGTCCTGCTGATCTGCTCGACACACTTTAGTTTTCAGTCATAACTTTTGATTCCTATATTCAATTAACATGATTTATATTGCATTTAAAAGATGACTTTCAGAGCTACATTTAATATTCAATAATCATCTTCTGATTTAAAT